>DWFT01000539.1:0-11537 GCA_018246795.1 Microceris patrobas patrobas
TCGCTATATGACAGTGTAAATGTTTTATACTAACGGTGAATAACTGCAGTGAGTGGAGCAAACACAATTAGAAGAGTTTAAGTTTAGTTACAATGTGCGTACCTAACACCTATAGGACGTACATATGTTTTATATCCACATTTTTTATACTTTTAATAAGAAAAAACTTAACATCTTATGTTGACCGTTTTATTTTATTATAGGTACCTAAATAAAGATATTTGTCAGAATGTGATGTTTTCTTGGTTGTGAATAGTTCAAATAAAATTTAATCGATAATCGATCTTTGCTATAGATAATGATCATAATAATACAATAATGAAGAAAATATTATATAGATATGACTTAATGACGATTTAAAGACGAGAAAACAATGATTTTTACGTAGTGTCCGACAGTTCAAAGCTTTCAGCCCACCCAGGCTGTAAAATAATAAAACGCAAATCATATCACACATGCGTTACATAAATTATGGCGAAGTAAGCCGATATTTCTTCAGCACTATCGTAAATTACATGTAAACGATTTTCATAATAAAGCTTGAGACAAAATATATTAACGAGTCCCAGTATTGAGGCTTATAATTCCCGATGGAACAGATTAAGGTGCTGATCGTAACGTGAGTGGATAATTTACAACGCTATGTAGGTATTAATTTACGAAGGGGGTTCGAACACGGCGGGGACCTTCTGGATTTGAAACCGGCTCGTGAACTTCATATATATCGCTTTGTTCCTTGCAAGCGGATATTATTTACATTAAACAACACAGAATGAATAACGTTAAAATGGCATGGAAATTATAAAAATGAAACGGAGGTATTCAAGAAGAGAATGATTTTTATCTGTATACAGATGTGTCTATTTATCAAAAATAAGGTACCTATATATTTATATAACTTATGTAACTCTAGTGTGGATTCGTGGACATAAAACTTTTGTTACAGTATAAGAAAGAAAAAGCAGTCATAACTCAGGTGTAAGTAACTAAGACTCAGGTGTATATAGAAATAAGAAAACTCTCGTACGGGACATAAAATGTATGTTCATAACTCAATTCGCGGATCATATGTGACTACATAAAACCCTATTTCGATACGATTTTAATATTTTCCTTCGGCACACATGCTCTGCGTTTCGTCGGACGTAGAATTTACGATTCGTTATTTTTATGCAAAGTGCGTCGCCAAATGTGGCACATTGGCACCGAAAAAATACACGGCTTCGTCCTTTTGCACGTAAAAAGGATGCGGCAGAATAAATATACATGGAGCCACCCTTTTTTTCCATTAAACGAGCGAAGCTTTTTTTGGTGCCTCCATAAAATGTGCCCCAATAAATATGTAAATCTACCGAAAAAAAGCAGCGCTCCGCCGCCGCCCGGTTTTGTGAGTTTCACTTTCGACTGTTCGAGTTAATTGGTACTATTGCAGCTTTTGTAGGTACTGCTCTCGGCGATCCCGCGCGGCCAGCGAGCTGCGTGTCGTGTGCGACTACGACACATTGTGTTGTTCAAACGAACGTCCAGTTTTCGGTAACGATTACATTTTATTTATTAGTAAAATTAAGTTTCGTAGGTAAGTACTTATTGTTTATTTAACCGGGGTGTGTTTGTTTCTAGCTACCAATAAGTCTTTGTCAACAGCACATCAAATTCGTTATATTTGGGTTTAATTTCAATAAATCAAACTTTTACATCTACATACTTGCATGATATACGTAACTGTTGTTAATTAAGGATAATTTCTTGTATCTACTGTAAGCTGTTATACTTTAATTCAATATACAAAATATCAATTACTATCAAGAAATGGCATTGTTAGAGAAATGCATTGTTTTATCGTAACTTAATTTGGTAGTCATAAGTTTTGACGAATTTCTGTTCTCAATTTGAAATGGCTGGGTCGTAGCGAGAGCTCCATCGATCGGCCGGGACCCTCCCTCCAAAAACGTGGCTCGACAACCCCACATCTGCCGCTATAGCTACAACTCCGTTTTACACGAAAAGTATGTACCTACCTACGTACGTACGTTACTTGCGTCAAACAGTCAAGGAACAAGTTGCAAAGGCTTGCGAAGTACAATGAACTAACTTTTAAGTAACAAAATATTACGAGTAGGTAGACGTTAGGAACACAGTAATGGTAATTTTAATTAGGTAATATATTTGAGCAAGTTTAGCACCATCGTAGAGCATGGGTGATATAGGTTCTTGTTGTGCCTTTTAAATGTAAGGAATCGATTCAATTGTCAAATAAGAAAGTTAGCAGAGTTCTATCTTCTCATTTAAAACACAATCTTTTCATCCGATACCTGTCTGTTGGATACAACTCAGAATAACGGGTAAGAGGCGACTTAGCGGTTGTAATTTATGGCCGTGGATCTTCGGAACAGTTTAAAACCGCGAACGATCGACACGAAAATCCTTTAGAGGATACATTTTTCTCTAATGAATGGTATTGATCGCTCGCGAGGCCATAAGCGTATAATTTACGATCACGTATATCCCGGGGTTCACTTCTGCAGCCGAAGGTGTGTTATTTATACCCCCTTTTTTATTTATACCCCCTTTTTTCGCAGCTCGTAACGGCTGGCAATAAAGGGGACGTAATTTTAACTTCACGATTGAAAGCTCGATTGGCCGGTTATGTGGCTTAATGAGTTTATATCGGCAATGAGTGGCAAATAACGGTCGCGGTAATGAATCACCGAATGCATGTTTCGAGTTATAACAATCCCTACTACAAAATCAACTTTCTTTGTATTTTACACTTACAAGTAAAAAAAAAAAATTGAAATATCTATTATAGATAGTTATTAAAATAGTCTGAAACGTATTTTGAAATATTGAAAAATTTTGGAATTACAAATATCAGGTGTGAATCTTTATCTTATTTCATCAATTAGTTATTTGTAAAGTGCAATCTTTGGTCTATTACATTAATATTTACATGTATTCTTTTTACAGATCTGATAAGAGCTAATATAAAGGCTGTACCTATCTCCTACAACTTAATGTCACCTGGATCTAAATTGTAGGGTTCCGCAAAAACGCTTTTATGAATGACAAATATATTTACAGTTTATAATTAACTGCGCGGTTTTACGAGTGAAATAATATTTACCTAATCGTTCTGTAATGAAAAATTTTACGATGTATTTAATCACAACTTACGTTAAATATTATACCTACAATTTTACTACGATATTAATAATTACGTTTAATACTAAATGCGTAAGGGTGGATCTAGTAATGAAAAGTGAATTTCATGATTATAAACGAAGGTTTATAAAGTGACAAAGATGTCAAATCTACTTATTGCTAAGTAATATACGAGTATAACTTGCAATATAATTAATGGGTATTACTTGGGTCACGTCTCGTTGCTAAGGATAGAGACATTTGGCACTCGATGATCTCTGTGTAATGGTAAAAAAATTGGAACGATGATCTTATAATAAGTTATTGTAACAAAAACGTAACATAGCGCCCTTATTCCCGTAGGCCCGTAGGCAGAGGAGTGTAATACATTCCCACGTTTCACCATTTACGTTTACGTCCCATGGAATAGTTAATAATATGATACTAAGTAATGGTACTATTGGCATGTAAAAATCTAATTAAACGAATTCGACAGTGAAAAATTTAATATCTTGAAACAAAAGAGGCAAAGGCAAAAGAGGAAAAAATCGCACAAATGAGCTTAATACTGTCTCCGTATAAAACATGTACCTACTTGAAAGAACCACACTTTTAAGCGTATCGTCGTAAATAAATCCACTTGAAAAAGCAATGCTTTCAAGAACTTAACACTACTAATGTGGCGACTCCTGTACATTCCCACACTACGGAGAAGATAAATCTTTGCCATACCCCGCCTTCATTGCGGTCCATTAACTCGAAACTTTTTATATCTCTACAAATTCATACGTCAGGTACATACGTAAAGCACCTAACTCTACATAACTTGGGTAATAAATAATGCCTCACGCGTCTCAGACCTGGTTAGGTCTTTGCGCCTTCAACTGATTTAAAACTACAATGTTGCCTCTTTTATATTCATAACGCGTATTTTAACTCGAGCTTAAATTTTATTAAATCTCACAATAAAATATGTTCCTACACTAAACCTTTGAAACGAAGCAAAAAGCAGAAACATCTTTGATTTATACGTACCGTCTTTAAGCGAGGATTATGTTCGCACTTACTCATATTATTTTTTTATTTCGTTTATTATTTGCAACAATGTAACATGACCCTTAGAGTCACTTAACGAAAATATGGCGTATTAAATCGCATAAAGAAAACAGTGTTTTCAAGAAAAATAGTTGAGTATAAAAGGAAAGTTATAAGAATGTCGTAACTCTCGACATAAATTTTGTGAATGGCTTGAAAAGAACCTATGGCGAGAGAATTGTTAATAAAGATATAGAGCGAGCAATGTATTACGGGACATTAGTGACGTTTTACGAGTGCTATGATGGCATGATGGCCGACCCAATGAATGCACCCGGAGCTCCCGCTATTAGTACGATATTCGGCGGCAATTTATTAAGCTCAAATGATTTGTGAACCGGCTATATTTTGTATCATTACAATCTGGTAGACAGGCGAAACCGTTAGGAATCCAATATTTACCTATCTACCATTACAACTGCAATAGGGTAATTCATATTATTAACCGTGTAAATTTTAGTTATGACTGAGTACAATTACCTTGTCTCTAAATATTGATTTTATTAATGGAACAACATTTTCCAATTCTCTTACAAATATAATAACAAAATGTTTGGAAAGAAGATTTTATTTAACAACTTTTAGCATTAGCATCGAATACCATTTACTACGGTGAAGGAGAATATTGTTAGGAGACTTACACACTTTAAAAATCTAAATAACATTCTCTAAGATGTGTGAACGACTGGCACAACGTCCTACGGTCTAAATTAAAGGAGAAGTGAATTGACTGCCTCGTTGGTCGAGTGGTTGCAAACGTGACTACCAATCGGGAGGTCCTGGGTTCAAATCCCAGGCCGGGTACTATTGGTTTTTTCTAATTTAGAATTTTTATTAGTGACTCGGAGTTTGGATGCGTGCCCGGTGTATGGCAATAGGCTTACCACCTATTCCATTGTGGGACTTAAACGTAACTGGTGAAACGTGGGGGTGTACTAAACTCCTCTGCCTACCCCTTTGGGGATTACAGGCGTGATGTTAAGTTTACTTAAATTATCGCATACAAAATCATACAGGTATATCTATTTTTGAGCACTATTATATCACCACGACAGGTCTCTTTCGGTTTATGCGCCAGAGTGCACCGAGCGCTATACATCTTATCGTTACAAAACTGACAACATTGTCACTTGTACATTCAACATTTCCATCACATTGTTTACTTTTAATAAAAGACAAGTTGAATATACATTTTCATATTTAACACTCCATATATAGAACCGTGCAAATATATATGACGTTAAATATTATTTTCTTCGCAAGTAAACATTGAACACTATCCGTTACGTACGACACGAAGATTTTTCGGCAAATCTGGATATAACAGAAAATGTCGATGACGGTTACAGAAACGCCGCGCCGTGACGAGGGAGAGCTGCGGACGAACTGACACGCACAATTTTCTTATATCATGCTATATTTTATCAAAACGTCCCTTGGAAAAAAAAATGCTGTGCTATATATTCCTGTGAGTCCGGGTGGTGCGGACGGAATTGAATGAGGATAATTTAATAAAAAAAACACTTATTTTAAATGGCTTATATGCGCTAGAGTTGTAATATTCATGATCTTTGTCTACCCGGTAAGGGACCTGGCGTACAATACTAATAATAATAACAATTTTAAATAGGACTATAAAATATCGCATGTTAAGATTATGTTAAGATGTTTTCGTATGCAAAAGTTATTACCATACTCAATGTTTGTTAATGTTTACGTTAGAATGAGGACAAAGGTTTATATTATTTTTTTTAATATAAATCAAATTTCCATTTTGTGTGTTGCAATTATGGCGATAATAATCAGTAGTATTTAAATAGAAAAAAAAAAATTGAAATAAATAATACTAATTTTATTTAATATCACTTTTATCAAAATGAAATCAAAGCACCGTATAATAATACTGCTAAAAGGAATCAATTCTAGATATTCGGCGCTTATTACAAAATGAATTTTGTGGAAGAAAACTTAATGCTGTATTTTTAATTCTTATTCCTACATACGTTAATTTCGTGAATTAAAACGGGACATAAAATAAATGTAGCCGGTCCCCGCACATAAAATGTTCACGTTAAACTTTAAGACTGTGCCGCATACATTATGCATGCGCTGGCTGTGTACCGTGTGCATACATGCACGCTCGGAGGTAATTGCATGCCGACGCCCACTGCGCTGCCTCGCACTCCACGGTAACAGTCACAGCGGATTACAATCCAACCCCTTATCATGTTACCGGTTAAACTGGTCCCATTTGAATGGATTGCGTTCTATCGTCCAACATTAGAGGATCGTAAATATTTCTGTCTTACTGTACATCCAAAGTGAATGGTTTATGATAAATCTGCCTTTTGTATTCTAGTATCATTATATCGCCTGTCTATTATCATTATACGAGTATATATTCGACTGCCTCGTTGGTCGAGTGAGGGACGTAAACGTAACTGGTGAAACGTGGTAGTATACTGTACTCTTCTCTCTACCTCTATGGGGATTAAGGGCTTTATATTACATTTTTATCATTATACCATCAAGCTAGGTTCCTTATGGGTCAGGCAGAGCACCGAGTGTCAAAAATCTCTAACGTTACAGACCGGAGGCACTTAACCGTTGACGGAACTGTCTATTAATTATTGCTTACCTTTGTGGTTCGACGCCAATCACAGTTGCGATATTGCGGTTTATTTAGTATAGCGTGGACAATGCTATTTGACGTTAATACAATATCGGTGTAACCTTGGAAATGTTGTTCGAAATCATACGTCGTTTAAGTTGACTGATGTATCGTATCTAAGTTCTGATTGGTAACATGTCACCAGTTAGTTTCCAATAGTATCTTAAAGTAGGTAAACATAGTGAATTGGCATTGGTGTGTATGTTCATATACATACATCTAACATATACATTCACACACACATACACACACACATATATGTATGTGTGTGTGTGTATGTAAGTAAAATATATATATTTTACTATTGGCCGTTTACAATTACAAAATGTTACGAAAGCCACTTACAAAACTTATCAGTACAACAACAAAAAAAGAATAAAACATTGTTTCGTCTAATACGGTTTTCTATTAAAAGCTTATTTATTTTTTTTCGCTTGAGAAATTTGCGAGCGGAGAGACGAGGCAATTCGTGAGCAGTGTTTGAAGATGACAGGTGCGGCGCGGGCAATAATGTAATTACGGGCACAAAGCCGCTCGCCGTTCAGTTACAGCCTGCAAACAGACGGATACGGCCTACACGGCCACTGGGTACACACGAAAAATGCGTTACAATATAACTCGATGTAAACACGTAAATATACCGATGAAGAACTAAACAATCATTGTTTTCGTGGTATCTACGTGATAAAATCTATTTATTTAAATAAATTGTTATTTATACCGCTTGATACAGTATTTTTAAAGAGTTTTATACATATTATACTTTTAATTCTAAGACGTTATTTACTTTTTCTCACATTTACATTTATCCCATAAACAAGGACTGGTTAGTGATGCAATAATTGAATTACTTACCATTTCCTAATTTTGAATTTCTAGTAGTGACTCGGAGTTTGGATCTGTACCCGCTGTATGGTAATAGACTCACCACCTATTTCATGGGACGTAAACGTAACTGGTGAAACGTGGGAGTGTACTACACTCCTCCGCCTACCCATTTGGGGATTAAAGGCGTGATGTTACGTTACGTATTACTTACCATTATTACGTCCTTAATGATAGTATTACTTATACTTGTATTATATGAATGTGGTATTATCAGTCTTAAAGATTAGAGTCTGCTTCGGGGCACGTCAATCTAAAGAACATTGTTTGTGTCCACTATATGTTATATATGAAATAAATATAACCGATATAAAGAAACCAATAATGTTGAGAGAGAAAAATAAACCGCGTTCCACCTCCAACACGAAAATGTCAAAAGTAAAAATGTAGTCGTTTGTTGGACCTCAAAAAAAAAGACGTTTATGCGATCGAAAGCGTCGCACCTACTCGTAATAACCCAGAATCTGAGCTTTTCAGAGCTTTATTTTGACTTGTATTATTAGCAGTTAATTACCAATTAACTTTTTTATATATACCATATTATCATCAAAATTACTGAAATATCGTCAATATCATAGCATTAAAATTGAGTGGTAAATATGCCATTAGACATTATGTTCGCACGTATTTACATCTATTTTTATCTTCATGTCAGATCCCATTCAGAGTAGGCAGATATCACAAAGTGCCATATATGTATATCTATTCTTACACGCATGCCATTCTTCTTCTACGATCATTAATATATATTGTAAAGTATTTATAGTTTAAAAATCATTTACGTACAGAAATTTCCAATCAATGTGTATAGACATACAAGAACATACACGAGAACACCGCAAATAAACCGCAATCCTCACACAACTATCTACACACATTACATCTATAACATCACATAACACTGATCATTTAACAAAACATGTTGCATGTTTAATGAACATTTAGAACTCTACCCTTCGCCTCTTAGATCATGTTACGAATGAAATATTTAGTAACATATATCCAAGGTTTAGGTTTTAGTAGTAATAATAAAATACATTTCCATTATAATTATTACCTATTCATTATAAATACTCCCTACATAAATCCCCATATGTCTACTAGAATTATTTAATCCAGATCTGGACGCTATACAATTGGCCACGTCCATTAATTGTAACGTTGAGAACACAATGGAATATATTCCGCCCTCTTACAATAATCTCAATCTTCGTCCTCTTGGTACGAATATATATAGTAGGATACAATAATATAGGTACAATTCTAATAACATGAATAACCTATGTTCAATGTGCTTTATCTTGAAACCGTCTTAAAACGAACACAATTCAATTAGAATTTAAAAGTCTGAAAAACTATGAAAAGAATCAAAGCTGAAATATTACGCACTCGGTTCTCTCTGTCTCCCCCTTAATAGACCTGACATAATGTTATAATTATAAATATTATTTGGTAAGTTTATAAGTATGTTAATTGGGCTATCTTACAGAGAAGTATTATAATACGTGGGGTAAAAAATTGATCAAACACTAAGTTTCAAGCCGCATAATGGTAACCCAAGTGACTACTGCCGAACATATTTATATATTCAGGGCCCTAAGCCAGGTAGCTGACCGCGAATCCATAAATATGATACTGTACGTACTAATGGAGATCATATACCAGGTCCTAGGTTGTTCATTATAACATTATTACACATACAGGCACCCAAAAAGACGATAACTCACACTTAAATCCAACCCATCTTACAACATGCTCACTCACAATCAAGGCTTAGCTAAAATCTACTATTTTTGCTGATATTAAAATTCAAAAGATCAGAACTTATTATTGTAATCAGCTATATTATAAACATATATATGATTAAACATTTTCATATATCTTTTTCTTACACACTAAGACTTGCGTATTATGGAAATATTTGTTCTATGTGAAATTCATCCTATAACCTTCGGTCTCTGACTACACTCTAACAAATCAATAAATTGAATTGCTTATTAAACGATTACTTTTAATCAAACGTCGTGTAAAAAATCCCAAATTTTTAATTTTATTAAACTTCAAACATGGATATGTAAAAACCATATTATGATAATCGCTGTTAACAGAACAAAATACATGAAGCGCGGTGACATACGAACAGCTAACTTCCGATATCAGCGTCTGAAGCAGTGCTCAAATTCTCTCTTCTCCCTTTTACACTGACGTCCTTTCAGTGCGAATTCATTTTCATACATAATATAACCGAAGAAAACATTTTTCTTCTTGAAGTAAGGAAATTTACGAAAACTTCGGAGCAACTTCTAAAAGAATGACGTCAATCAATTTTTCCCGTATAAAAACGTGTTAAAAGTAATGTTCACGAAGTTTGGTGCGAGCTGCGAAAAGCTTTTGAATTGATTGTCCAGTGTCAGGAAATTGTTGGCTGTTGGCATTGTTTCTCAGACTCACGGAGTCTATCCAACTTTTCTCATTAGGGCGATCTGTTACAGCACCATCGAAACGCTTACAATATTTCACAACGAGTCGTAAATAAAAGTTATATCTTTATGAACGGTACAACTCACAGTTTATACTTTTAATTATAGTGTTCTTACACTTCTTTACTCATAAACATTATAAAAGAAGCTTTGCTTTGAGTTAATTAGGCCAATTAAGGTAACGGCGAGAGCGTTTTTTACAAATGAGTTATTTTTAATTACACTTGTTCCGAACACTACCTTCACAGGCTGATCAAAAGTTTTTTGTAATTAAATCAATTTGTACGCCGTTAATTAGGTTCATTGCTTGTGATATGTATATATTATACGTTTATTATTGATCATCGGGAATATGTACCAAAATTTAGGACTTACATCTTTCGGAGGAATGGAGAAAATGTATGTATCATACATATATAACACGACATACCATATTTAACATACAACATATTTGATACAGAACAAGACATACGAGTACATATTTAACAATACATATTTAATATTTTATTATAAATAACGTAACATCCCGCCTGTACCTAATCCCCGGTAAGCGGAGGAGTGCAAGTACACTCCCACGTTTCACCAGATACGTTCTCGTCCCATTGAATAGGGTGAGATTATTGCCATACATTTTATTATACAAGGCTGTAGTTATGTGTATGTTCTAATTAAATGAACAGATGTATGCCCAAGTGCTACGTTTAGGATTTATTTTGAATTTTATGGTTCCATATTTCCATCCCATACAATAATAACAGCTTCGCACGCCTCAAAGGCGTTGATAGGGTAATATCAGTTATTAATTATCTCCAAGTACATCTGTATTAAGCGTCGCTTAGGTGTAATTATCGTCTTTAATTAAGATGTCATGCCGCACGGGACTTAATTATGTCATCTCGTCGTGGACTATGAATCTTTGTAAAATTAATTAATATATCACATATCGTGATGTAAGGATTGAGACAGTACCTAGAATGAAACCATATTTAATCTTTAAAGATTATTGTACAACGTTTCTCGAACAGTCTCAGCGTAGTAGTATCATTTGTCTGTGCGAGTCACTTTTTTGGTACTTTGGTCGTATAGCTCGTAGAAAGCATGACACTTTGGAATAGCTGATATGACGGGCGAAGTGGAAGACAAGAGAACACGAGAAAGAAACTGTCGGAGGCGGTCGGATCAGTTATCTCAATACGTAAAGATACCCATATTTCCATATACCCATATACCCAGATTTCTTATCAACATCTGATATCCTTATATAC
>DWFT01000540.1:0-11536 GCA_018246795.1 Microceris patrobas patrobas
TTTCCTAGTATAGAGATACTTCGGCACCCGGTGTTCTATGCCTGCCTCTTAACAAAAAGACCCTAATGATATGAGAATAATAAATGAGTCTGCATTTTGTACTTTTATAGCACAAAGCTCGTCCATCGATTTAAATGTCAACTTTCTTTCTCGGAGGTTCAGAATATATTGGTTGGCCCGTACTTCTGACTTTTACAGAATTATGTGAGTTGCAAACATTGTTAGGAAACCTGTATATGCTACAGATCTGCATAATATCCTGCGAGGTGTGTGAAGTCTGCCATCGGCACATGGAGACGTATAGGCTTGATGCGGAGACAAAGTTCAAGAGTGGAAGAATCGACGAGTTGATGATAATAATTAAAGTAACTAACGTAACAATCCATTAAATGGAAGATTATACTGACACTTATGCGGCCAAATTGCAATACAAATTAATGAGATATCAAAACGTTTGTGATAATTAGAGGTCTTTTTGCGACAGCTTTTTACTAGTCAATCGTTTAGTACCTAAAATACTTTCCTTTCTATATTATTACCCTCCAACAAGTAATTGGAAGAAAATCATTGAAAACAAAAATTTGCCACCTACAAATTGAAAACCGCAAAACAAGTAACGCTAACAATACTATAAGTATTACGGGATATACTTACATACGAGTTAACGTCAAAGCTCTCAAATCTCTACCTTCTTTGATAGTTAATCATATATATTAGTACCTATAATACAATATTAGTACATACATACTTAAGATCAAGTGCATCTCGTTTCAAAAGCATCAAAAAAAACGTCAAGAAACCAACGCGGCTTGGAGTTTTTTGGAAGAAATCGTACGGATACCAACACGGCTCACAGTTTTGTATTATAATCACTAAAACGCATATATAACTTTCCAACCGCATTTTCTTCTAGGAGTCCGTGTTCAAAAATGGAATTGTGTGTTTAGTGTTTATGATTATATTAGAATTTAGTGTTTATAAAAATGATAGAGCTATAGTTTAATATGTACAGCTACGAGTATATCAAAACATGCAACAAGTTCCCAAGAGCCTTTGCAGAATTGTCATTAGCGCGCTTATTGTAGAGAAAATTGCTGACAGGAAAAACAATATCTCTTGTGCCACAGTCTATTAGCTAATAGGGAGTTAGAAGTATTGGAATAAGGCTGAGGGAAATGAATAAAATTATTGGGAATAAGTTTTATACAACTATTAAATGTTTTATAAACTGAGATTACTGAATGTTTTATAAACAAAGAACTACTAAATGTATTATAAACTGAGATTAGTTGCGTTGCGATACTGATAGGTAAACGGGTATCTACTGTATCCGTATTTTCTGTTGATAAATCATGGAATTTAGTTTTTTTGCTTGTGACACATTTGGTTACAAAATACATGTGTATAATATAATAACAATATCTTGGGACATCTCTACAGGTGGCTATTTGATTTTAAAGTTACGTAAAAAAGAGCCTGTGTTTTTACAATATATAAACAAACGGCTTATAATGTTACATATGTACGTACATTATATCTTTTTGATATTCAGACACAAAACAAATGCTTGTGTTTATCACACAAATATTGCTCCTGGATGGGAATCGAACTCCACTCCAGAGCCCAAGTTTTATTGTTATATGTACGATACGATGCACTACTCGTATATGCACTACTCAATCTTTATGATTCAACGTATTTATAACACTTTTAATATAAAAAAATCTCTGAGCAGTGTTGTAAGTTTAAATATTATCCATTTAATATTCATTTCAATTCTGAGTTTACAGGGACTCAAGTGCTGAAACACTCCAGTATAAATAATAACAAAAAAGAAATTACACTCCTTTTCTGTGAAATTAGCATTCACTTTAAAGAATATTCCTCTATGATGTTGGGGAGGCGTAATGCTCCTGCCACCGTCCGCCACCCGCCCGCCCTACAACAGTTCGAAGTATGAGAAAAGCTATTACAATCTGACAGACCTTTAGCACCTGTAAGTACATATACATCGAACTCCTAAACGCTAAAAGCTTCCGGTTCCACGTATGGACGGTAACTCAAACATCGGCAAGGTATGGACACACGAGTATAAGTACACGTAAGCTTCCGGCTTTAGCTCCGGTCTCGTAAAAGTTGCACATTTAAAGTGCTTCCTAACAGTACATTACTTTAACTAGTACTTCTGTAGGTAATCATGTATAAAGAAGCTTACATCTTAATATGTGGTCATAGTAACAACGAGTGTGATAAATTAAAACAATAATATAATCATTTTTGCACATATGTGGAGAGCATTTTTTTATTAATTTTGATAAAAATAAGGAATATCTAGTTTATGAACGAAAAGCTATAGAAAAGGTTATTATTTGTTTGCCTATGTCAATGTGTCTTTTCTCGCAATGTTGGAAACAATTGTTTTTGAATAACGAGAGCTGGCCAGTGCGTAATGTCCAGCGAGCCTAGCGCGCTTGGTAATTGGTACCATTTTGTAATTTAATTACCCTTTGGCCCGAGCCACGACGGCAATTATGAATCGTTCGCCCATACTCGTACACACTGAACGTCTTCTTTAAATAGCCAGACAATACGCCGCTGGCTTTATATATATTTTCTTGTTATGGCACTCACAAGACATCTACGGCTTATTTCCTAAAACTTGTATTTTACAGTCAATTACAGTAATCAATTATAAATATGTGCACACATAATAACAGTTAGTAGATAAATAAAAAATAAAACAAAATTAAAACACAGTTTAACTGCATGATACCAATCGCCAAGTTCATGTACACTGTTGTAATAATATGTTAACACTGCCGGGCATAAGCTTGCCTTAAGTGCATTAAGTGAATGGCCAAAGTAAGCTTAGTAATTACATTTATTATAAAACAATATGTTAAATAATAAATGAAGAAAACTAATGAACCGTCTCATGGGCAAGTCGGAATTTTATCTGATGTGTGTTTCGGACACTTTATTACCACAGAACAAGGCCTATGGAGGGCGAAACCTATAATATTTGGATTCAAACAATAATTGAAAAAAATCCAAATGTTTCATAATAAATACTTCAAGCAACATCAACAGAAGAAAACACAATACAAAGATAAACAATATGAATAAGATATTAAATAGAATTATTTTAAATTAGCTTTTCTAAAATAATCATTGATACTTGCAATTGTCCAATTTCTAATTCATTGTTGTCGAATTAACAGTGAATGTTTTAATTAACTGTGAATGAACTAAAAGCTTTGTTAAGCCTATCCGCCTTAAGGCCCTTTGTACTAACGTTTGCCCGTGAAATCAATAAGACACGGAAAATCGCAAAAGCGGAATTTAATCTTGGAAGTATTAGGTTTTACTTGTTCCTCTACCATTGCTCTTTAGAAAAGACCGTTGGTAGTTCATGGTGAAATTATAAATTTATTTTGAGTACAATTAATTTCAAGTCAAATCAGTTCTTGAGTGAGTAATTACATAAATCAAACATCAAGCAGTCGTGGGTTCAATACCCAAAGAAAATAAATATTTGTGTGATGAATACACGTTTTTATTTTGTATCTGGGTGTAAAAATATCTATATATATAAGTATATACTTTATGTATTATATATGTAGTACATCAACCTGTTTCGAATGACACAATCTCTCTTGAGGCTTAATTTAGGCACACATGGTAGTGTGTGCAATTTTTCCAAGCTACGATTATTATTAATTCAATAGATCACTACGTGTTTACTGATAAAAAATAGATAATACATAAGATAAACACATATACGAGTATGCCCTATAAGCAAAGGTTCGCGGTGTGTACATTCGCAATTACTTATTAGTGTACATCAACAAAAGCTGTAGATGTACTGCATTATTTCAATGATATCGTAAGAGCTGTAAAATACGTAATACCAATATAATTTTACAGCACATTTGTAATATGCACATACTGTAAAATTACACATAGCCTAGTAAATGGTAGCGCGTAAACAAACATCAGTATTCACGTGTCATATTATTATGATATTTCCTGTTCTAGGTTCAGTCGACACAAGACGTTAGTTATCTGTGTTTCAATTCACGTTCTAGCGATGCACACCCTATTCTAGTGTCAGGCGATGTCTTGTGTACCTACACGATATCTTGTTTATTCAGAAATTTGTTCGTTAAATGAACACATATGGGTTTATTTAACCGTTTTCAGTGCCTTTGTTTAAGACTCAATCAGATATATGGTTACATAATAAGTCTCTTGTTTTAGACTTGCTCTTTTCAAGTAGATATGTTACATAATAATATTTAATAAAGTTTATTTAATTTATTATGTAATTTAGTAACTAGTAGCATATAATACTAGCATATAATACTAGCATATAATAACTAGTAGTATATAATAATATTTAATTAAGTTTATTTCATTTATGATGTAATTTAAATAGTAGTTATAATTTCAGATTAGTACAAATGTCATATAATATTCCCCAGTGAAATCTGATTGTTTAATATTATGTTGTTTTCTTAGTTGATAAATATTAGAATGATAAGAGGTAGCGCAAATGTATTTGTGGTTTTGTTGAGTGAGATAGATGTTATCAATAGAGTGTAAGGAAAAGAGATGGATTGATTAATTACGACTATGTGTTATCGAAAGTACATTTTATAATGTCTCAAATATAAAAATATCACAATTATGAACAGTTCTCGATACTGGGAAACGAATATATGAAAATTTCAAACACATATTTTACATTCCAATTCCAAATATGACATTAAATGAGTATTATAATGAATGTTCTTTAACAACTGTCGATGGACTTACTCGAGGGATCGGAGCGTGTTCTAAAAGTGATATAAATAATGGTATATTTATTTACAAATAATTACGGGATTATCTTATAATCGATACGTTTGTCCACCACTATTTTTAAATCTTGATTAATTTATTTTTAATTAGATATGCTAACTAATACATTTATTTGACTGCGATAATTTCGTCAAATAAAACAAAAGAACATGCGGGGATGGTTTTATTTGTGTCCGTGTTCGTGTTCGCTGATGTGTATCAAAGTCAATCTTTACAATAACATAAAAGCAGGTAGGTGCCTTAACATTGTAACGAATCAATGAAATAAGCGCTACTGACGGCTAGAAAACACTTTGTAATGGTAATGCCTATATCTGTCGGCACGGAATTCCGAACACCAACACAAAATATTTCATGGCAGTAAGTTTTCACTTTGAATGTACCGACATATTGTTGTTTTGGATATACGAGTACTTTGGGCTTGGTAGACAGGGGAGATGGGGGAAATAGGCAAGTATTTATACAGTTTTTGAGGTTTTTTGATGATTGTAAATGAACAAACACAGCCCTTCTATCAAGAAAACACTCCAGCGAAAAGCAACGACGCAGGTATATTAAATGGAAAAGCCCGAGGAGGTTTTAATTAAAAACAGAAATATTTACGATGTTTCGTTTCTCTTTCTCTACTTTTGAAACGCAACCGTGCAGCCGGCAGACGTCAGTGTAACTAGAATTTAATTTTGAAGAAATATAAAATTCATTTCCAAATTTCTCGCCGCACGTACACCGCGCGTAAGTACATAGCGCTTCATTTAGGTTTTACCTTAAAATGAGTTGGGAGCTCATTAAAAACGGTTATCTATCTACATATTTACCGAGTTTAATCTTGATGACATTTATAACGTCGGTTGTTTGATGTAGTTAAA
Organism: Microceris patrobas patrobas; assembly: GCA_018246795.1. Taxonomy (NCBI): domain Eukaryota; kingdom Metazoa; phylum Arthropoda; class Insecta; order Lepidoptera; family Hesperiidae; genus Microceris; species Microceris patrobas. Next base: position 5,730 of record DWFT01000540.1, read on the forward strand.
TTTTTAATTATTGTCGAGGGTGGATCTTCTCGAATGGCAACCGATAGATATAGACATATAGATAGATAGAATACGCAGAGAGCAACGAGTGCTAAATATTTTAACAGACTTCATGTGCTAGGAGACGAAATTGGAAAAGTTATGATGGAAAGAAAACTAGATATGCTGAGTGGAAACTTGATTTGATTCTGTCGTGTGAGTTCACTATAACTTTATTTAGTTATTGAATACCCTTTTCGATACCTCTTGGAAGGTTTTGTTACATATGTGCTTGTTGTCCTTTATGTTTAATTATATATAGTGTATTTAACGTGGCTGGTGAAAAATGAGTGTACTACATTCTTTTGCCTACCTCTTTCAGAGAAATACAGGTGTAAGGGCATGTTACGATATACATATTATGTTTAATAGATATACATATGCCTGAATCACATACTAGTTTGTTACCAAATTCTAATAAAACATTGTACCATACGATGCCAAATATGCATATTGGAATGCACAAATCTGTACTAAACGTATGACAATATATATACATATTTAACAACAGTAAATACTTGATAAAAAATATATACCTTATCTAAACTCTCTTACGTGCAAACAATGTTTTAATAATGTTGTATACAGTGTCAATTTGTTCTTCCTAAATAAACATAGATATTATGTAATTACTTATTAACGGTACTCCTCGTGGATTTCTTTTCGACCAGGATTCGTCTTCTTTGCCAGCAATACACAACGCTGATGACCACCGCTACTGACCATGAAAACCAAACTTGAAATAGATACAAAAAAATACTATTTAAGTCCCCGCTGCGACCTCGCTGCAATCGGCGGGAGCCGGGACGGGAGACGGGATCAACCTTGGATAGATTTGAAACGAGTCGGGCTATCCCGAACAACATAAATGATTTTAACCGGTACATATATAATGATATAACAATTAATTGACAACATATCTGACTATAAACATTATGATTCGCTATAATATTGTCTATATTCCTATAGAGCAAGTGATATTCAGTCGTTAATATATTTTTCGTATAATATTTTTCCAATTTATCATATTAATATGTTTGAGAACCTAATGTGTATTGTATTCTTTTAAAATTATTTAATAAAGAATGATCTGGTAATTTAAAATCATTCAAATGAATACCTACAGGACGATTGAAGTATTTCTTTGTATTTTGATAAAGTTGACTTCAAAGTTGTATGCGGTATTCGATTGTAACATTACAATGTACGTTGCAAATTCCTTAATTTTTGCTGACTTCTTTAATACATATAAGCAATCTCAAAACGCATTTCGGCTTAGTTTGGTAGGTAACTTAGCGGCGTGATGCATTTATTCCTTTTCGGATTGGCAATGGATTTTCAAAGTTATTGTATCTCGATACGTTTGTCTTTCCGTTAACAGAAATAAAACATCACATTACCTCGCCCCTGAGGCGCTGAGGTTCAAAGGCTGTTCACCCAATAATGTAGATTGTCATCGTAGACTTGTTTGCTCTCAGATTACAATAGTGATTGAGGCCGAATGTAATTGCCAATTATTTATGCAAATGAGTTCGTCCGCGGTGGCACCAGCGTTACTCACTACGATCGGCCAAACGCCTCTATGAATGAGTGGGGAGGCCATCATGTCGATATTCAATGACCATGCGTGACAATGACCATAAGAGTTGAATTGAATTTAGTCATACTATAGCTATCTAGATTACACTAAGTACCCTATGGAGAGGATTCTACATGAAGTTAGGTCATTATTTCAGTTAAAATTGAATTTGTGAAATTGACACGCAAGTCTTAAGGGAGGCCAAGATCTACATATCTTGACCCTATCTCTAACGCTAGAGATACTGGAACTCGGTGCCTTCCGCCTACGCTGCAAACAATACGTAGAACTATCACATGATATTCATTTGTTTTGTGGAAGAGATTCTAGTGACACGTACGTGAACACAATGTCCCCAGAAATCGATACCCCCCGGTGTCAGACTCTCCAGGAATTCGTTTGAACAATTCTAACTTCGATAATAACCAGTCAAGGGCAATCGAATTACGTATCAGAAATGTACTAATGGAAATATTCTATTAAACAAGGACTGCGTTTATTGTGAAAGGATGCGAAGAAGGATGCTAAAGTTGAAAAACAATCATACCAATAAAAGCAGTTCCATGTCACTGTCAACCGAAACATAATTATTGAAAAATGAACCTCCGACGGTGACGCAACATTCCTTATTTTAACGAAATAACGATTCTTTTAAGCTCCGGAAACCTGTTACCTAGCAACTAAACAGTAGTGAATCTAAAGAATATTTTTTTCACATAGCTTCTCTCGCTTACTTTAACACTTCACATCTTTTACTTTAAGACTTCAACATCATACTTTAAGACATCGTTTACTTTAAGACTTCTTTGGGTTACTTTCAGTTTCTTGTTTCAGAAATTATTCCTCTATGATCTACCTCACTATACACCAGTTGCGCATTAATGTTAGATTCTCTTGACTCTGGAGTGACTCTCCTATCTGTACTAGTAAGTACGCTAGTGCGGTACCAAGATGAACGCATAATCTAAGTGTTATTTTAAACGCAGAAAACTAAGAACTGAACATTTGAAATGTAAAATAACAAAATCCTTTAGTCTGTACTCGTATTTTTCTTCGTAACACTGTGCGTATGCACTAATTTTGTCATAATTATAACAATAATAATAATATATTTATAATAAGAAGGTACAAGAATAAATGATTATGTGTAAGTATTTCATTAGCCCCGAGCCGTAGAAACGAGAAAAGCCCTTAAAAATTGAACCATCTTCATGAAGTTCAAGAACGCTCAAGAGGATGACACGACGGCTCACCATCTGCCGATGTGGCGAAAACAGACCGAGAAGAACACATCTCAACTAAACACTAATCAGATAAGACTAGAAAAAGAGACAAAATATTCAGGACACCTCATACAAAACCATCTGATTCCAAATCAAGCAAATCCTGTGGTATAGTAACCAGGTAACAGTTAATGAATGACCCGGTGAAGGTGACAGTTAATCAAAAATATGTAAAAAGATCTATTCTTCTCATATAATTCTAAAAGTATGTATACTTAACGAGTATGTCTGCAAATAATTTTACCATTAGACTCGTAATACAAGTATTTGTCTCGGGTAGGATTCGAACCCACTATCAACAGTTAAAAGGGCGTATAAAAAACCAGTGAACTTGCAGAAAATGTCTGATTTTTATTACACATAGCATCTAATTTTTTTATCCAAATAATCTCACCACAAACAGGTAGATTCGTTGTACTTTATCGAAGGCCATTGTCAATTCAATTTTGCTTATGTGCAAGTTAAGTACTTTGTTACACATAACAAACATATCCTGTTTGTTATGTTTACGTACGGTTGTCCGATTTTGTTTACACACGATATAATTATTGCGTCATCAGTCGGCTTTGCCGTCATTTAATTGTTATCAATTTTATTTATTGTCTGTAGGCAACAATGGAACGGGTAATAAATATGTTGTTAAGATCTCATGGTTTATAGCTCTGACTGATACACATATAGTGAAACACGCTAGATTCCTAACAAACATAAAATATGTATATGCATATGCGTTTATATACTTATTTATATCTATGATTACAATATAGTCTACGAAAATAAATAATTCTCTTCACACGCCAACCACATAGTAATAAGTATTCTGTTCTTATCTATAAACATAAAGTTTAAAAAACACATTCCCTTGAATAGAATCAAAGCACGAAAAAACCTCACTTTAATGCATTTATTACGTAACAAAGGATCGTACAGCAGATACTGACGTCCACATGTACGTGTAAACAAACATCCGAAAGGTTTTTAGACGTGCTTATTTTATTCTTTTCAATGTTTTCATGCAAGTGCTTTTAATGTACGTTTTGTTGCCTTTCGTATATTTCCATCCACCGTGGCACGGAGGTTTTCCCGAACGCAAATCCGCTTAAATTTTCCATTTTGAATACATATGAGATCGTCTGAGTCGGTTATATTCTATGTGGGAATCATGTTAGTGTTGCACTCGTTCCTATTACATAAGTAATGCTCTTATATATATTATTTGTACACTCTTCTTTGTGGAATATATTAGAGATGAAATTTTGGGGTGAACAATTTTCTCTAGTCTAGGAAATGGTATTACACTTGATATAATCATATCATATCACTTGTCGTATGAAAACGGAACATTCATGAAATTAATATGATAAGCGTATTGTAAGTACATACACACTTAGATTTCACTTGTCTATGTATATCGATATTAACTTTATCCATTTTACCTTTACGCATTTATTCCACGGTAGGCAAAAGAGTGCAGTACATTTCCAGTTCGCCTGTTATTAAGCATCTTCTATTCTTTATAAGTCAATTTTTATCTTAACCCTCTAAGAATATTTCCATCATCATCATCATCATCAGCCCATCTCAGTCCACTGCTGGACATAGGTTTCCCCCAATGAGCGCCATCGCGCCCTGTCCTCGGCTTATCGCCTCCAGCAACTACCTGCAGCCTTTCGCAGATTGTCATCCCATCGACCCTCAGGGCGTTTTACATACATTTTAACATTTCAAAATCAATTATGTTATAATTTTGTGTAATTATTACTGAAAAACCATACTAGATTGTAAATTACGTAAAGTTACGGTAGTGGCACATCACTATTAATGATTCGCAAAAAACTAGCAACACAGCTTATGTCAATTTAGTCCGTAGCGAAAAAAAAAACACATTTTACATACATGTTAACATTCAAAATGGGACGGGAACAGTTGATAAAATTTCTCAGACACAAAATAACAGCTAGCATTGCGCTGTAACTACTTTTGTAATAAAGATTATAATACGTAGACATGTTTTGTTTTCGTCCAATCGTAATGAAGCGATAAATAATACAGAATTAAAAACGCTGACAGCTTCGCGTCGGTTTATATGTAATTTACTGCGGACACCCGCGCTCGCGGTGCGCTTGCGCCGGTCGAAAATAGGTCTCGTAACACTGACCACGTGTGGGGAATATTACGAGAATGTGTAACAAGCTTTAAATTGCTAGACATTTATTATGTTGTTATAATTATGTGAACCGTGTATTGAAACCGAATGATCTTGATAATATTATTTATATATATATATTTTTTTGCGTGGCACACTATAGCAACGCTCTCAATTTGAGAGTAGACCCATATTCCAACAGTGGACTTATAAATGGGTCGATAATTATTATTATGTATGCATGTATTTATTTATGTAAGTATGTATGTTTATATGTAGGTATTATAAGTATGTAGGTATGTAAAAAAATTACGCTCTGTGCATCCTACTTTCATGTAGTGAGAAAGGAACTATTTAAAAATTACGTTACGAACAATTTTTTCACGATGTCTTGACTGTGTTTTCGTCTGTCCGTACGTCTGTTATATTATGTGTATATGTTTCGTTGTGAGAAACCATTCAAATGTAATCAACAATCAAAGATTTAAAGTCACAGAGTTTAAGTCTCACGAAATTAATTAAGCACATGGAAAATAACGCACAAATATGTATTTAAAAGTAATTAATTGAAGTGCAATTTCAATAACGCAGTTGCAAATTTATTAATGGGGTTTTAATTGTCATGTAAATATAACAATATTTATCGTTATTTTTAGATTAATAATAACAAATTTCCCCAAAATAACGGCTGACACAATCAACCAAGATTTTACTGAATGAGCATTTGATTCCATTGAGCTTTTTAAAACTCTACAAATTA
>DWFT01000541.1:0-11535 GCA_018246795.1 Microceris patrobas patrobas
CAACCACTCGACCAACGAGGCAGTCAATAATATGTAGGTATGCCCTATATTATGTATTTGTGATTGTCTACAGTACATTGCGACTATTGATCCATGCAAGTGCTGAAAAAACCCAAAACTTGCCTATCTTAGCCACTTGGCATTGAGGTCAGATACTGACTGATGGGGGACTCAGGCGACTCCGAAATCTGTATGCGTATATGAAAAGAACGATGAATGTAAAAGCAAACCTGGTCTGTTAGGAGAGATATTTTTGGCATTAGTTACACAATTCCTTACCAGTAAAAAAGAAACCGGCGTGACAATATAACAATCTTTAATGTCTATTCATTTGTGTCATCTATAAAATTTCGTTATGTTTTATCTGCCACGAAATCTCACCTTCATATTGGGTTGACTGGCGTAGAATGCTACTAGGTATTAAGAATGTTATTTGCAACCTACCTTCAGGTTAAGACTGAGAATGAATGAATAAAAAAATAAAACAAAAACATTGCAAAGACTGGCCTCTTTCCTACAGAGTGGTAACTAATACATTATAAGATAAGAAAGTGATACCACATACACAAGTAAACATGACACAGTGATACACAAAACATCTCCAAGCCATTAGATTTATTCTGAACTTGTTGTATAGGGAGACAAAACGTACGACGAAGAGATTTTCCCACCAAATTCAAATCGAATTCAAATTAGATGCGGTATTTTTATATAAACCATTGATACAAAGTAAAAAGTGTCCTTAATTCTGTATTCCGGGAAAGTTACTATATGACGCTTATATATAGATTATTGTAAGGTTGCAAAATAACAAAGAACATTCTGGAATAAACGTAACATAAAGAGAAACATACTCAAATTTATCCTTTCCTTTAATATCTTCTGTGTTATTTCTTTCGCTGAAATGGCTAGCGATAAGGCTGCCACTTTTATTGTGTAAATAATAAAGGATTTTATACACATTTATTAAAGAGATGTTTTATATTTGTGAAAACAATGAATTAGATTATAATAACATTTAAACAATTAGGAATCTTAGGTAGGTACACGGGTAACTTGTTGAATTTGGAAACGCCATAAAACCTAATGTAATCCCAGAAGAGACAGGCAGGAGTGTAGTACACTCCCACATTTACGTCCCACTATGGAATAGATAGTGAACGATTGCCATACACCGAGCACATAGTTTGAAAATGAACAAACTGAAATATTTCCACACGTCAATGTTTCGGTTTGCAAGAGAAGCAAAACAATATGCGAATGAGGTAAAAGTAAAGTGCTTCAAAAAGGTTATCTCGAACGTCATAAACCCGATAGTGACGCCATACTGTTGCTAGTTTGTAGTCTATAGAAATAGGGCGGAGATATTTACTTTAGAACAAATTTAACATATCTCGTCTATAGAATTTGTAGGCAATCTCTTGAAGTTTTCCTAATATCAGATCCAATAGTCAATTTATAAAGAACTATTGATAAAATATTATCTACCAGATATGTAGTAAGACAACTCAACAGGTAACACAAAGTATGATTATATTTAACATTTTTTCTCCATCTGTATTCGGCGCAAATTAATTTTGTAATACTTCCGCCATTACCAGTTTCATAATTATATCCGCCTGCAGGTCTGTTGCTCGATATAAGTTTTCCCCAAACACTGCCATAACTCACGCTCCTCGGTTATTTGAAGCCAGTTTCCCAGTTTCGTTCATTTAGATTAAATTGTAAATTAAATTTTTCTTTACATCGACTTCAATGGAGGAAATAATAGGTAAATAAAGTTCGTTCAAATGTTTGAATGTTAAACTTTTATGGAGAAAGCGCCTGAAGATGGATAATTCGTATGTTATAAATGATTTTATGCAAAATACAAAACTTGTTTCATCTTTTTGTTCATTGAACAAATTCAGAAAATAACTAAATTCCAACCACTTGTTCCACACACAATTCCATTACATAATCTATACATCACAATCATAGAACCGTCTTTCTGTTACGTGATGGAGGCACTGTAAGCGGATATCGATGGGACATCCAATCACAGACACAGCGTCATGGAATGTAGCAAAGGCTGCTTTTTGCTTAGCACGGTTGGTTATGGACACCGTAGACATCATGGCTGGGTCGCAATGCGTGACCGAGTCATCGGAACGCATTGTCTCGGCGAGGAAAGCGTGACGACGACACGGCCGACGACACTCCATCAATTAACGCCATCCTCCCCACACTTCGCTAGGACATAACTGTTACACAACCTATTCAGACTTTAACAATATTGCTATTCGACTTTCATTAAGACGAAAACGTGATGGATGCGTAAGCTCAAAGCGATAGAGATACTGGAAACGTTATAAATACCGTTTTAAACATCTCGATTTCATAAGGTTATTGTTGGTGTTTTCGTAATTATTAGGGCAAAATATAGTAGTATTTTTTATATTATCTACTAAAAGTTTTATGTTGTATGTATGTATGTAGATATTTTGGATATTGGCATGTTTGGTAAACGAAAGCTAACTTTTAAGTCCTTTATAAACGCAACTTGAATTTATCCTAATAATTATTATAATAAAAGTAACGTAGCTTCAATCACTCGTTAGTCGTGTGATTGCAAGCGCGACTGTACATCGAGAGGTCCTTCTGAGTTCGAATCCTTGGGCTGGATCCTATTGGGATTTTCTGCATTAAATTCTTACTAGGGGCTCGAAGTTTGAATTTGTAATCGGTGAAACGAGAGTTTACTACTGAGATAACTAAACGTAGGATGTAACTTTTTTAAGTTTACTGTGAAGTGCACTAACAGAAGCGACTTGACATAAGATATTTCGAGCGACTCATCGTAATGAAGCGATCTCATCATACTCAGTATTACGGTTAAACTAAATATGGAATCAATTCAAGAAAAACTCATCTCGGCGCGAACGATACTGAGCTCTATTTCAAATACCTGATTGTATATAATCGAATATAATTTAATTGTAGCGTTTAATTTCGAAGCCGGGACGGCCCACGCGAGGTGTTAAAAGGGCGCTGGAGGGATCAGGGTGGGTGGTGGAGGAAAACCGTCAAACGATTCTCGGATTGACGTGCCCCGGGTCACCGAGGTAGTTCTCATTATTAAATTTTTGCCTGCTCTAGCGTAGACGAATAATAAATTACGTTAAATATTATACCGTGTTTGATTGTCATCGAGATGCAAACAGAGGACAAATAAGAATAGATTTATTATAGATCAAGCCAATTAATTTCATAGTACATACTTAACACTCATTACTCTCTTTCATGTGATATTATTTGACGCGATCCGGCGCTCCTCTCAAGCAGTGCCAATTACGATAGTCTAATTCACGCTGGCATTTATTAATGAACCATTCTAGATAAATTTGCCACTTATCAATGTCAAGATTAATGAGGCTAACATGGTAGGTGGTAGCCACACGTTTTCTATAACCGTTAGTGAAAATGCTAACGATATAATTATATACCTAACGATTTTGTTTGCAAAACAAGATGCCTGTGTAAGTTACCTAAAGGCAACTTAAGTTTAATTTTCATAACATGAACGAAGTACAAATATCGGAATTTGGAGCTGGATAGAGAGGATTTCTTAGAATAGTTCATTTAAACAAGTCGATCTGAACTCCGCATTCTCACCTGGTTAATTTGTACTGATATACTCACCCAGGCTCAACTGGCAATAATTATTCTCTCCACGTACGGACCACCGACGAGCCGCGCGTGAGACATGAGACACCGTTCTAACTGGCTTCCTAACATCACTCTCGGTATGTGAATAGCGTTGCGTTTGCTAAAATTAAGGAATTCACAAATAGTTCGCAAATACATAAAATTTATATTTTACCACCGTATGCCACTACTACCAATTAACAAAATGAAACGTTGCCGTCCACGTTCACATTCAAAATGTTTCCTGTTGATTTTTGACTCTACGAAGAACATTACAAAAATATGGGGAATGAATATCGAAATGATGGGTGTGTCCATTCATTTTATTTTTCGTTTTCAGCCCTGCATTATCCGCGTATTCTTTCGTAACAGAAATACCAGGAGTACAGAAACGGCGGGCGGTTGTATCGGTAGGTACATTCGTAACCAAAGCGGTGTGCGAGCAGAAAATTGATATGTCAGACAAGGTAAGCGAGTTCGCAGGCCGGCGAGACGGAGAGCCCGCGCACTCCGCGCCTCAGACCGTCAGCGTCAGTCTCAGTGCGACGGCACTGCGAGTAAGACGCGTGTAGCGTTACAGCAACGAATATACTATTTATGTTACATTCATTCAAGTGTAACGACTTTTAAGTTTCAATGTTTATAGAATAATTATAAACGTAGACGGATTCGCATCTGAACAAGGTTTAGTCATGATACAAATGATGGCATTGTACACACATGCTTTTTTGTCAACTAGGATAAACTGTACTGTGTAGGTTAGTGTCGAGTTCTTCGGAGTGTATCAACTAATGGATGGAGCAGGACAGCGCCGTAACGGCAACTACACTTAGCGGTCCACTTGAGTGTCATCGACTTGGCGACAATTAAATAGATGTACTGTCTGTTAGGACTGTGACACGGTTCGGTGATGGTCGCTCTCCTGAGATAAATACAGTACAATATATTAAACACTGAGAATTTTAAAATATTGTACTTTATCATCAGCCCAGCCCTTTTATATTTTTATGTATTTGTTATTTAATTGCAGACAACCTTTAGTTTTTACACTGCTGAATAAATAACGTTTCATCAGTAATCTCAAATTGCCAATTTAAATAAATAGCAGACGTCTTTTTTATAAAGAAAAAACCTGTTTCATGTAATTTTAATATATTTAATAGACCTTAATATTGAAGTAGTTATATAATTTAGACATAAGAACATTTTGGCAAATATACAATTTTAAAATCTTTATCTAATAAACATTATTTAACAGCGCATTATTTAACAACGTATATAAAAAGAAATAATAAGAAGGACAGAATTTCTGTAGCAGCACCGTTTTTCAAATGATACTTCATTCATATAATGTACTGGGGAAATATAAAGTAACTAAAAGCTGGATTTAAAATTTTTAAATGCTGAATCAATTATCGAATCATTTCTTGAAAAATGCGCAGCAAATGTAACCTGTGGGATATAGATAAGCCCTTAAGTGGGAGACGAACAAACAACGCGAGCGACAAGGTGAACGCTGCCCTCGTCCCGGACACAAAGGGGCTCGCAGCCCTCCACTTGCGGCTAAGCCTGAGAGCAAACACTTGTGCGGACCACGTTAGCCGTTCCCTATTTATATCTGACATAATGAGCAGGACTATTCCCTGTTATGCTTAAGTTTGGGTACTGAAGTCTTTACTTAAGAAATTTCACTTCAATACATCCTCAAAACGGTGTATGAGAGCAATGTACTAGAAGCGTGTGAGGTCTGTAAGGATAGATATTTAGTAGCCAGTCAGCTACTTGTCATGATGGTATGAGATATTTAAAATCCAGGTAAACGTTAACGATGCCTTCATACAGTAGGCACATACAATCCAGGTAAACATTAAATAAAAAATTCAGTATAATTTTAATAAATATCTGCGTGACTGAGACCAAAATCATTCACATTTTAAAAAGACCCCTGTTTCAATTCTACAACTGTGAAAGGGTTGATGATGCTGATGTTGATAAAACTTTACGGTACTCATTACTTGGCAATTCTGGAGTAACGTTTTCGAACTGTTGGTCCATCTTTATCCATTAGACTTCCGATGTAACAGACTCTTTGCTCCACAGACAGATTAGTCATTACAATCGGGAAAATTTTATCAGTTCATTCAAATCGTCCAAAAAGTCATACAAACGTAACATCACGCCTGTAATCCCCGAAGGGGTAGACAGAGAAGTGTAATATACTCCCATGTTTAACCAGTTATGTTTACGTCAAATGGAATAGGTGGTGAGCCATACAAGTTTAGTATAATGCCATAATAAATACATCACTAATAACTCAATTAAAGGCATCGCGCCCCGCGGCGGATGGTAGCCGGATCAGACAAAAAACACAATACTGACGAGCGCTGCTGGCATGAGGGTGAGATACCTACTACGGATATTCCCGCCACCCTGCCCTATCCCACCCTAACAACGGCGCTGTAACTGATTGCATTCCGCTGTTATTGAAAATATTGAGCACGCTAAACATGTTGACACAATATCAGGAATATTGCCATTGTTTCGGGATATTGAAATTTCTGGGTAAAACTGGACGAATATTCTCTTTATTTGTCTCATTCCTGTATATACTTTGGATGTATATTTCAAAGGTTTTTTTAATTAGTGATATGTATGTAGTGTCTAGCGTAGATAGATAAGACGACTTGAGTGCCATTGTTCGAGCATTGGCAAACACGACTGCTTATTCAGAGGTCCTAGGTTAAATCCTTAAGTCCGGTTCTATTCATCATCATCAGCCTACTCCCGTCCACTGCTGGACATAGGTCTTTGCAAATGCACGCCACTGAATTCGATCTCCAGCTCTTCGAATCCAACCGCTGCCAGCCACATTGCGTATATCGTTTCTATTGTTTTTGTCTACATTGAAATTCTTAGTAGCAGTTGGGTCCTGGATTTGTGCTCAGTGGCATGGCAAAGGCTCATCCCCTATTCCATGATAAGGTGTAAATTAACTGGTGAAACGTGATAGTGCTACACTCGTCTGTCCACCTCTTGGGGGATTACAGGCGTGATGCGATGTCAAATTTTTAATAGCCAGATTATATTAGTCATAAATCCAATTAACCAACATATCAGGACACGGTCTTATGAGAAGATCCCTCCACCTGAACCGTGGTCTCCGTTATATCCTTCACTAATTACAATTCTTATCTGCATCAGATAGCGTAGCGCACAAAAACACCGACCTTTCCTTTTCGTTTTATATTTACATAATAACGCGTGGGGCGCGACCACCGCCGGCGGATGCGTTATACTAATGACGATAGAACGAAAACTCACCTTAAAACATCAATGTTACCTACATTTCTAGAATATTTTAAGAACAGTGTTGACGCAAAACAAAAGGAGCTGTTACGAAAATGGAGCGAAATTAAAAAAATTAAAAAGAAAAAACAACCAGATCAGTGCCGCGGATAAAGGTGTCGTATTTCAAATGCATGTTATCTGCGAAAGTAGCAATCTGAAATGAACTTAATGTTCCTATAGTTAAGGTTGCGAATCAAATGGATAAAAACCGATGTCGTCAGATCGTTAGTTCTCAGCGGTGTGGTTGCAAACTTTACGAACGTAGTAAAGCGATATTCAGTAAATCAATTCATTATATTATGCTTTTTTTAAATTTATTATCATTAAACTGTTTACCGAATTTATTTATTTACCTAAAATAATATTGAAAATCACATACATATTTGACGAAAGCACTTATCCTAAATAAACAATCCTTAACACATAAGTATTATTAAAGATTAAATCAACAGAATTTATTGACAGAACGATATAATTGAATAATATAAATATTTTTTTGCAATATAGTTTCTTAATATTCCATAGTATTTCAAAGTATACCTTAATTTGAAAGTTCAGTTAAATTTCTGGAGGTATTTTAAACGGTATAAAATTGAATTCCAATACTGATCGAATTGGACGTTGATGGTAGTTAATCAGAACATCGGGCGAGACAGCATTTTTTAGGTTTTATACATGCATGTTGTCTCGCCTACCTTCCATAGGGGTGATCAGACTTAGTTTATCCTGTTGATTATCACAGACTATTATCCTGACAGACTTCTTTGCCCGATGATCCATTTTTGTCAGTCTTCACACATAGTCCAATCAAATTACTAAACAACAATTAACCATATCTGGAGTATTTGACACTAATCATCCTATTTCTATACTATTCGAGGTTATTTGGAGACGTCGAGAATGGCGACTACCGATCCCTTGTAACATTCATATAAAAATATATATTATAATATATGTTACATATCAATAATATGTGAGCTACTGCTCCATCATTAACTGTGTCGCGGTACTATAACGGAATGCGTTCGCGAGTGTGCGTAGCAGACAATACTGTCTCCGGTGTAATCGTGTTGCGCTGCAATATGACGTTCCCCATTCACTAGTTTAATATTCGTAGCGAAGTACGCGATTAAGTACGCTCTCTAAATATAGGGTGGGTTCACATAGCAAACGTTTTTATGTTCCGAGGGGTGGCGGGCTACCTACGCGACCAGTATATAGGGTGGTATAATGAAGGTATGAGTTCGGAACTGCGAGGTGAGTGGAGTGGTGTTACGACTAATTTTATATTTTATACAACTATTTAATTTATTGGACAAATTAAGGAACGATAATTAGTTTATTTTTATTTAATTATTTACTATTTTATTGTTTGTTCCGCTATGATCGGTTATATGCCTATTGGCATCTAATACCTGTCAAATACAAAGGTCAGAATGAAATAACAATAAAAAGTTTTTTATTACTCATTCATTGTTTAATTAAAATACATATAACCCTTCAGTCCGATATATTGTATCACGAGATCTTTATATTTCTAACTTGTTTATTTACGTCAAATCTAAGTTTCCGTAATAATCAAACTGAAAATATAGAACCAAATTCCCGCTAATAAATAATAGCGAACAGTGTTTAAGGCAATAAACAAATTAAAGATTTTATAATGAAGGTATTGAAAGAATGGTTCATTAAAGCGCCGTGGGGAAAAATAGCATGTAAGTGGATTTTCTTTATGATTATCATCATACTACTGTGACAAACTGCTATTCAACTCGACTGGACTGACCGTCTGTATATATTCTTTAAAATATTCCTCATCTGCCTATTTAAATCCACTGTAAGTCAGGCATGCCTACGTCTTCGACGGTTACAGGCGTGATGTTATCTTTACAACTTTTATTAGGTTTTTAGTAGTATATAATACATTACAGTAATTGTTTATAGATGAATGACTGGTATATCTCTTCTTTCTTCTGACAGTAGGATTTGGGAAGCTGAAGATCAAGTGTGATATTAGAGAGGCCTATGTCCAGCAGTGGACGGAAATAGGCTGATAATGATGATGATGATAATGATGGTCTCTTCTTCCTATTGCTCCAGTGGTTTCTTGGGGCAATCCACATGGTGATCCAGTACTTCTGGTGCATGGAAGACAAGACAGCTTGGATACATTCATACCACTTCTCAAGTATCTACCTAATAAGTATTACTATGTAGGCTTAGATATACCTGGAAATGGCAAATCTGATGATTTTCCTACAGGTAGGACATTATTCCTTTTTATCTAGATTTAGTGAGTAAGGTAACTGAAGACTGAAATTTAAATCATTTTTTGTAAAGAGGTGCACACCAGTAATAATTGAACCCTGGACCATCGGAGTGTGAGGCTGAGTTCTTAACCACTAGACTAACAGTGGTATGTGTACGTATTGAGTTTAAAAATCACTTGCTAACAGTGATGGAGAACATTGTGAGGGTTTCCTTATGTTTATTTATACCATAGAATTTATAAAAAAAAGTCTAAGGTGTGTGAAGTCTGCTAATTTGCATTTGGTCTGTAGAGGAGACTATGGCCTTAACACTCTCATACACTCCCATATTCTACCAGTGGAATGACAAAAAGGTCAAAAAAACTGAAGACTGATTTATAGTTGCTATGTCTATGAAGACTTTTTTTTATTTGACCATATATGACACCCACATGTGCTCAATCACAAATCTGTATTATATATACATGTGGAATCTACATTCAAACTGAGTATTTGGTACATCTGTATATTTTTTGTAGTTTTAGTAATATTCAAAACTAGATAGACAAGTGAATATCACAAATAGTAAAATGTTATTGGGTATATATGTAAGTATATTTGTAAATAATGACTGCCTTGTTTGTCACATGGTTGGCAACTGATTGAGAGGTTCTGGTCTCAAATCCTGGGTCTTATACTACTGGTTTGTTCTAACTTAGATTTTCTAGCAGAAATTTCTAGTAGTGACTCGGCATCTGGATCTGTGCTCAGTGTATGGCAATAGGCTCACCACTTATTCCATGGGATGTAAATGTAACTGGTGAAATGTGGGGATGTACTACACTCCTTTGTCTACATGATGTCATGTTGTTGTAAATTTTCAAAACATCCACAACACACAAAATCCATGTTAACATCAAGTATATTTTCAGGGGTCACAGTAACAAGATTGGTACCAGTGTCTGCCATTGTAACTGTGATACGGCATTTGAAGTGGAATAACTTTATATATATTGGGCACTCCATGGGAGCTGAACTGGGTATGTCCTCTGCTTGCAAAACTATTGCCAGTTTTTAAACCAAGGTTTCATCATCACCATCACCCTTCAGTGAAATAAAGGTGTAGCTTTTCCATACGTACATGTATGTACTCCACCAATAAATTGAAGTGTCATATAAATATGAAATATAGTTTATTACATGTGGAAAATAGTAATCTCTAACATTTCAATGACTTTGAGACTTTGATGTGGCCTGTCAATCGGCTGTGTTGCCATACTACATGAGAGGAATATACAACCATGCTGAAAAAAAAAACTGATTTACACTGTCGGAGCAGTATTGTAACTGCTATCTGTGGGCATGGTGTTATTGGAATGACAGAAGTTCGATTGTAGCATATACCTAGATTTTTTTCTATATGATAGCAACATTATACAATTCCCTATTTTGCAGGTATGTTTTACAATGCAATGTATCCAGGCAAGATATCTAAATTAATTCTATTAGATGTTATACCAGGGCTTATGAGATTGCAAGATACTGATATGCCAGCTTATTTTAGAAACTTTTACACTGAATACTATAGTCATTACTCAAAATATAATGTTGATAATAGGAGATATACTAAGGAACAAGCTCTGAAAGCTGTGATGAAGGCCAGAGGAATGACGAGAGATGAGGCTGAGGTGATTTTAGCTAGGAATTTGAAAAAAGTTGAAGATGATCAGTTCATGTGAGTATGGCAACAATTATATTACAGTATTTTTTGTTTTTAATTTAAAACTAGACAGATTCTTCACTATGACAGATTCAATAACCAGACAATTGACAAATCAGATATATTTCTAAATTATTATATAGATTGCTATGTGTATATCTAGAAACAAATAACACATTGTATTTTGTTAAATAAAACTATATTACACATAGTGCTTAAGTTTCTCAATAAGTGACAATGTACTTACAAGTATGTCTTATGGGAACTAATCAATCCTTCAAAAAGGATTTCTCATTCAGGAATCAAATCTACAAGCTACCACCCACCCATTTTTTTAGTATTCTAGGCATTTGTCTTACAAAACTACCAGGATTTTTCAATGAGGTATGATCATTTTATAGGCATTTTTTTATTTTTTTTTTCAACCTATTACGATTCCACCGTTGGGATACGGGTCTCCTCCCATATTAAGAGGGTTAAGGCCATAGTCTGCCACGCTGGCCAAGAGCGGGTTGGCGTACTTCACACACC
>DWFT01000542.1:0-11535 GCA_018246795.1 Microceris patrobas patrobas
TATGAAAAGAAAACATATCGAGCTAAGGATAGAAGACATACAGAATTGTATGAAAAGATTGATAGAAAATACTTCGGCTAGTTGACTACAAAATCTGAAACAAAATTATTTAATCGTACTATGCAATGAAAATAATTTAGATATTACAATGCGCATATTTGTAAGTTTAATTCGTTTACCAACATGTATTGTATTATAATTACAAATAGTAATACATATACTTCGTCATTTAATCATAGTGTTGTATTAAATTTTAAAATTAACCCATAATCGTTCCTCAGAGCAATTCTAGCTTCTTTTGCTATGAAATTCTCAGTAACATTTAGCAGTTTGTCTTCCGCAATTACTAGTTGAGCGATTTTAAAAATAAATGGAACCAAGAATAACGTGTCGACATTTACATGTTAATGGTATGATAAATACATGCCAAAAAGCATATATTCGTTATATTTTTATCATAGTACATAAATATGTAAGAAATGTATGCATATTTTACACTGTCTAATAAAACTGTCTAGCTGCTTACGGACGAAGTATTTCTTTGAATATTATAATGTATAAACTACTACCATTAGTAATACACGGACCAAATTGGACGTCGATGAAATGAAAGTAATTGTCATCCAATATCTATCGTAGATAAATTCGTTTGCTTTGTCTATTATACTAATTGCTTTATTATTTTCTAATTCAAATATACAATATAAAAGGTGTTTTTCATTTTATCTCTCATACATGAAAAAGAAAAGGACTTAGCCATAACTGATAATTCAGTGAAGTATACCTAATAGAAATTTTTCAATGAAATCGCCCATAGGTATGTCTCAGCGAGAAACAAAAGTTTACAGGATACGATGTATTTTAAATAACCACAAAGAAGAATAGGAATATATTGGAATAATATTATGCATATAACGGCCAAGTAATATCCAAAAGATAAATTCCAAGAAATTTCCAAAATTTGAAGTTCAAGCTTAAACAATCTATTTGATTCTGAACTTTCATGTAGTTTTCCTTTAAATATTAATATAAATGTATGAATTTATAGGTGGATTCTATATTACATTTAGTGATATTCAACAATAATAGTCACAAATAAAACGGAAGAGCTGATACGAACAAAGGCTTGTTAAACTGAACTAAGGAATTTCTTTTTTATTATTTAAATAGAGGGCTCATTAAATATCTACCATACTCATGAGCCTTGGGTGTTTAAGTATAGTTTGTCGCAATTTGCTGATTGCTGCTGCTATATTATTCATTACATCGCAATTTTAAATGCGAATATTTTCAATAAACTCGTGTGTATTATATAAGAACATGCCAATGCAAATGAATGTAGGTTAATTGCGAAAACCGTACTTTTTAAATGAGCAGCAATTAGTGAAGGTGAGGCCATCTACCCGCAAAATGGTCCAGGAACTCGTTTTAATTACCAGATCCGGTAGCTGACTTTTCTTAAATCTCCCACTTTTATATAGCAATTTTACTTAACCTTTTAAATTACTATGAATTGGAAGTTTTTGTACGACTTGCTTTTCGAATAATTTCTTTACAATACTGAATTCGAAAATATTATGTTGTTGAAAATTCAAATTATAGTTTTGTAAATATGGTTAACTATCGCATGGAAATTTGACAATGATCTAATTTGCCTAAAAAAAACAATATACAGACTACTTAGGAATGAAAACCATATAGACAAATCTATAAATTTTAACATTTCAAGACAATAACGAGTGAACCCTTGAAAATGCGTATTGAAATTATTAAAAAGATAGTTTCGATTTAGACTATTATGTACTGTATTCTAAAAACTAACATACAAAAAATACAAAAGTTCCAAAACCAATGGCTTGACGAGCTTCTATTGTTTATTGATCACACAAAACCAACAGTTCCATTTTTACTCAAAGCCAATAAAGGTGTTGGTTGTTATTATATATAGCTAATAATATTGCACTCTACGCTAGAAAATTATTCAAGGGTGTGTTAATATCCTTAGCGAAAATTTTCGTTAATGGAATATTCCAGAATAAACTAAAACCGCACACATTTAAGCACCTATACAGCGTGCACATATTTACCTACGCTGTAACGAAGCTGGCTCGTCCTACCGTAATCCTCTCTTGTTTTTATACGGAAACAAAGGCAGGGCGCCTCGCAGAAACATTTTCAGGTGGCATCATTAGATTGTGCACCTAGACGATACTTTTATTCAGGAGATAGAGCACGCCGCGGGGGATTCGTTACTGCTCCAGAATCATCTCTTCCCGCGAGACCTTACCCACACCTTGCCATCCATTGTTTCGCTCCAATTTTAGCTACATCGTAAACGGGACTAACTTTAAGCAGAGAAATTTTAAATATTAACACCGACCAGATCCGGAAAGAATTCACGTAGAACAGATTATTTGAATTTTTAAAGAGTTAGAAGCTGAAGATTTATCTACTGCGGCCGCCGGGAAGTTCTGTTTTAATGAAAGATTTTAAATATTCGAATATAGATGTACAATTAGAATTGCAATTTGATGAGAGTTAATTGCAGGATCTCTTTAAATTTAAAGCCCTTTCTGTTTTAAATGGAATGTAACGGGAACTTGGAAATCATTTATTAATTATCAAAGCTGAGACGGTGTTAACTTAAATGCTCGAAGCTGTTTTATGTAAATGTTTGATTACAGAGTTACAGCATTAACAGAATTTTAAGAAACACAAATTCGATGTATCTTTACTTAAGCGGCTTAATATAAGTAACCCACATAATTTTGATGAGGCACTGTTACGATTTCCTGTTTTGTTACCATTAACAAGGACCTAAGCAAACAACCTACTCGTTCCGGAACACGATTCCTATTAAAGAATATACATAAATCCTTACTGTTATGTTTGGACATCCCAAATAATATTAAATCTCGCTAATTGCTAAATTAAAAGTTAAATTACTGCCAAATTATTTGCTTGGAATATTGTCTTTCAGTGATTCGATCGTTATTATTGTCTTGTGTGTATGCGTTTGTCTATATATGTACGTGCAAACGCTTTTTCGTTTGCCTCTGTTCAGTCCTAAATGCGTAAGTGTGCTTTTGCGTACATGCGTGCATGCATGTATGCATGTTTGTATTTACTCGTAATCGATTTTTAATATGTTTAATGTTATGAAAACTCATATTGAACCTACTCTGTACATTATTTTGTTAAGACATTTACGCGTCCCAGACACTGTGAATTTCTAACTGTGAGTTTACTTTAAAACATCAATCTCCCTTAAACATTTGTATGTTCCTTCAATCCCACTTGATTATACAAAACAATCGATCTAATGCATCCGCCGGCGAAACCGCAACGCTCGGCCCCGTTCGCTGAGATGGGAGCCTCGTACGTCGCACCGCAGAATGTTTGAACTGTTGTTGAAAACTTTTAGTCGAACGCTACTTGGAACCTTTCTTCTATTGTTGCAAGTTGTTCTAAAATTCCGAACGATTCACTAAACGACGTATTCAATATGTCGCACTGTTTCGTAGTCTGAGTTACTCATATTGCTGTCGTCATAATTTGATATTTACTTAAAATATTTAAGACTTTCGTCCATTTATGAGACAAATTTATTCCGTTGCTTCTGGTTATCATAATACAGGCTTTCTTCGAACCTTCTTTAAGATCAGATGGACGTGTGTGCACATGTATCATAATATTTAATATCATAACAATTATTTAAAACACGATAACAACATACTAAATTATTATCAACATTTAGGCGCCACAAACATAAACATTAGAGCTAATTGTACAGCCAATAGATTGGAAAAACATTAGTAATAGTGAACAAGCTTCCGGATTGTCTATTTTGTGTTAAATAAGTAATGAACTTCGATCTGTTCTAAATAACATTTAACTATCATTTATAAACAATACGCGATCTGAAATTTTGGTTTTTAATTAGGTTTCAAATGGTTTTTATATTAGCCATATTATCATCATCATTGTCAGCCTATTCCCGTCCACTGCTGGACATAGTCCTTTCCAATAACACGCCACTGAGCTCGATTTTCAGCTCGTCGCATCCAACTGCTGCCAGCCACTGTGGGTATATCGTCACTCGATGTATCTGGAGGGCGTCCTATATTATCACATTTATAATAAAACAAGTAACGGTTACTTCCGTATAGAGATATGTGCATTCGATGCTCTCTGCCAGCGCCGTAACGAACCTGGACTGAAGAGATAATAATAAAAAGTAGCCTATCTAGTGAATACCTTATTTTGGCAGTAATCATGATATTCAATCCAATAAAAGACTCCCTTTGACAACAAAACAATACCACGCCATTTTGGATCGGAACGCTTTGACGACAACGTAACATCAGAAAGAAATAGACTGTATAATTATAAGTGTAGTTCTGTTAAGAGAACACAAAACAAGGTGTACGAGGAAAAAAACGGGGAAGCGTCGACATAGTATTTGTTGTAATGAAGCACGATTGTTCCCCTCACACACCTGATGTCGCTGTGAATATTTCTTTTCGCTCGCGTTCACCGACAAAAGAAGGTTCCGAACAACGCCCGTGAGACATGAAATCTGTTTTTGTCGATAAATCCTCGAACGTGGATTTCAAATCGCGAAACAATGGTCGCGATTACGCAAAGTTGTTTTCCGAATGTTTTAAAACGATTAAGTCTGTGCATGTTCGCTGTGGTTGTTTAACTGGTGTGATTCTAAGATTCTGTGATTCTAAGATTCTGATTTCTGTGATTCTAATTAATATACTAAGTTAAGACACCGAATGTTTATCAATAACTTAATCAAATTACTTACGGAATAATTCCATTTATTTTACATTTGGTTAAATTTTCTTTATATTCAGTATCTTCGCTAACGTTTATCGGTGTTCAAGTTGCAATTACTTAAACAGGCGGTCCATTAGCTTGGACTCAAATCAAGATGTTATCGGATGTTGCTAGAAGCGATACAATATTCAGCCGTATTGCTACCAATATATTACTGGCAACATTGTAGCTCAGTTATATGGGAGAGCAGTTTAGTAGTAGGAGTTGTTGTTCTTTGCTTACAAATTATATTATTATAATAGATCCAGCCAGAACGCCTTATTACGTATTCGTAACGATTCTAGGACTACTCGATCGACATCGGGAATCCAACCACTCGACCAAATAGAACTCGAACAACGAGGCATTACATACATATACATTTTGTTGAGATTATACTAAATTATGAAATTAATTTAGTCTAGTCTAGTTATTATCATCATTATTATTATATACTCATGCCAGGTCACTTATTGAGGTACGCAGAGAGCAAACAATAACAATTTACCATAAAAAGAGGAGAGAATTCCATTATATGCTGTAATAATTCTAGCAACACCTGTGTGGTTATAAATGGAATCTAGGAATCTATTTTCACGTTCTTCGGGAGTAAATCGATTTCTATAGTCAATTCTATTTCACACGTGTTTGGACATAAGTGCTAAATAGAAGTTCAGGAGCTGATGCTGCGTCTGAAAGATGTGATCGATTTTAGATAACGTGTTATCCCGAGTACATTATGTATACGATGTTATAGGAAAATAGAAATATTCCCGGTCGTAGTTAAAGCGAATATGATGTGTCTATAATGTAAAATATATTAGAGAAAAATAAAAGTAACCGTACTTCATTGTTTCGCGTCATGTTACTGTTAACTATTAGGTAATTTTTTTGTGAGTACCTATGTACGTATATACTAGCGAAAAAATTAAGGGATCAAAAGAAAAACCTAATTTTTATCGATTATTGGACACACTGTATCTTCATTAAAAATGGCCATATTGGATCCGTAAAAAGAACTATGTCAGACATAATGTGTCTAGCTTGGATATCTAAAGATGAAAAAACATCAAAGCTAGGGGTAAAGCTCTATAAAATAAAAATCGGATTTTTTTGGTTTTTTCGGCCCACTGACTTGAAAAATTTTTTTCTGAGTAGCTTATGAACTGAATAATTTCAAAAAGAAGACTATATAGGACATAAAATAAGAATGACGGAGAATAAAAAGGAAAAAAATGATAATTTAATATCTTTAAATATCGATTTAATATAACCTATTTCAAAGGTACGAGTAGCATTTGAAGCTAATAGTTAAAAAAACGCGAAATATATAATATCGAGATATCTTAAGAAAGATATAATAATAGCAAAAACCATTTGGAATTAAGTTTCATCTACTACATTTTTAAAATATTTTAAATCCCACTGTTCTTTTGGAAGCTACTCAGAAACAGAATACATAAGAAATGAAATCTAAGCAAAGAAGGAGATCTACTGAACAATTTTAATTAGTCGAATTTTATATTCATTCCGTTGTTAATATCTTTTGTGCCAAACCAAAATTTTGTGTACCGTCTGTAATATTGGCTTGTTGTTTATATTGTCTTGGGCCACCGCAAGCGATTTTTTCTTCACTGAATATATTCTACTCCAGCGTACCGTAACCTGTACGTTAATACTGAATTGATATTAATATAACCGGGGATACTAAGTCTTGACTATCTTGACCAAATAGGTCAGTTCTGGCTGATGGGAGAGTCACAAGTCTCTCAAAAACTAATAATTAATGTAAAAAAAGCACGTCAGGTCTGCAAGTATAGAGATATATGGCACTCGGTGCTCTCTGTCTAACCCGTCAGGGACCTAGCGTAGCGATATTATAAAAACTTTACTATTGGCGTGTTTTTCATATCTTTATTAAATAGACAATTGAGAAAATAATAAAAAAAATTGAACGCATAAATTTAGGTAAGTATCGTATAATGAAGTACAATTAATGAAGAATTTATTATGCGGTATATACTTAGAAAAAAAACATCAATTGAGAAAAATGTAATGAGTTACAAATGCATTTTAATTTTATACCACCGTAACTTATTATGCTGCTATGTAATACGAAAAAAACACAGCACATAAACTAAGAAACATATAATAATATGTTATAAATGTATTATACTTTCATACTAGCGCAATTTATAGTGCTGGAAAAAAACACAATAATTAACAAAAGTGTAATAAGTTACAAATGTAGTTACAAATGTAATTATGATTTCACACTAGCGTAATTAATTGTGCTGCTACATACTTCTTCTTTTTCTTACGTATCACATTCTAGAAGTCTGTATCGCTGGTGTCCATCGCTGAAGCTGGTACCTAATTATTCTCTTGGACGTTTCTCACGAGCGTAAGAAACGAATAAGCGGTTTTCATAATCTACGGAAATAAAGTTTTGAATAATTACACTGGCGTTTCGTCGGGTGCTACGAGATGGGGTTGTTCAAAGGGTTTTATTTTTAAACGAACACAATTTCGAGTTTTTGTACGTAGACACCCAGGTTTGAATATTACTTGTGTTTATTTGTGTGCAATGAAAGATCGTTAAAAGGCTACGTGAGATTAATTATAATTTCAAATCTTGGATATTATCGATTAAGTAATGTACAGAAGAAACTTAATTATTATGGAAAGTACTCATCCCAAATTAATATTAAATAGTATAAACGACTTTATTCGCTCGTTACGTTTCACGGCAAATTTGTCAAAAACAATAATTAAATAAGTGAAATGAAAAAAAATATACTACATGAATTGGTTTTGATTCATTTCGACCAGACCAGCCAATAACTATTCCACAAATTCGACTGAATAACATTTTTAATGCTTGGCATTATAATCCTTTTCATATGGATAAATACTAATAAAAAATAGTTTGATGAACTCACCGCAACAAAATTCTCAAGATTAAGAATAAACAGGTTCATGCCACACATAACTATGGGCTTGTTGGCGCGCTCCATAAAAAGATTAACGCTACTTTTAAACCGCTTGTTCCTCGGTTCCCAATCGCTGTTGTATGCTGCGAACACTAGCTTTTGGCTCTGGAAAAGTATTATTATAACATCACGCCAGGACCCATATGGGGTACACAAAGAACAGGAAATGAGAAATATCTCTGTGTGCGTCTTCATTTATCCCTCTTTTAAACGTGCCGGTTTTAGAAAATTCTGACTCTCTTATTAATCAATATCTGATATATTTGGACAAGATGGGAGTCTTGATTGCCCTGGACTGCTATATCAGTCAATATTTGCACCTTATGTATGTTTTGTCATTGAGTATAAGAATATATATAATAAATCTAACCATAAAAATTATGGCTAACAACGTTTATTTTCACAACAGAATGGGATTTCGATGTTAATCGAGAATACGAATAACAACTAGTAAGTTAGATACAACTTTAAAAGCGATTTTGTGAACATCCTGTATACGAGTAATAAGATCCTAGTAACAAACGCACGTCTTTTTTAAAATTTCACTCCTTATATTCGTTTTGCCGTAGTATTGCATACTCCGCGGTCTAGATCCAAATCCCAGTTATAGAACAACAAATGATGACGATAATGGTAAAGAAAATAATAATAAATATGACATTATGATAACTGACCTCATAAGTGAGCTGGGTGCCAAGCCACGCTGGCACAAATATCTGCACCGTCATGCACATCAAGTAAGTTACAACGGAAAAAATTTCGGCATCCGGCTGGAAAACAATCGAAAACGTTAAAAGTACTTTTTGAACGACAATACAGGATAATTACCCACCCTAAGTATCTCTCCGACAGACATATGTTCTTATGAACTTGATCAAAATATCACATGAAAATCGTCAAAATTCTACTAAAGCTTCAAGCTTTTATAATTCAATAATTTATTAACTTTAATATATACTTCAATATGTCAAAGGAACAGCTTTTAAAAATTTTCAATGCTGTACTTTAAAGTAAATATAATTTAAACTTTAAAACTTTAAAAGCATATTCCAGTTATATGGACGTTAGTTACGCCCCAATATTTTTCAATCGCGCTATTTAAAAATATGTGATACCTTTTCAGAAACATGAATCGGGGTCTACGTATATAACTTTTAAATGTTATTTGGAAAAAGGATGAATTTTCAGTAATATTAATTTCTTTCTTACACTGCGTTCAACAAATGTGGGTTAAAATATAAACTTAAATATTGATACAAATGCATAAGTAAACCACTTTTGAAAGAAACAAAGATTGGAAATTAGATAAATATGTCAAACAGCGAACCAGGCTGAAATGTTTCTATGCAGCCTTTATTATCCACTGCTAGAAATGTATGGATCCAAACAGACGACTAAAGCTGATGCGATGGTTGGATGAGGCCTTTGTCCATAAGTACACGTCAGTAGAATAAAACCCTGATGATTATCGGTCTTTGTTACGAGTAATGTGATATTTTGCAGATATTCCGCGGATAAAAGAAATATTTTAAAGACATACCAGCAAAACAGCACACGATATGACACATATGATAAGTGACGCCATTCCAAACTGTACAAATAACACCACCCTTAAGACGCCCTGAACACCCTCGCAATATCTAAAAGCATAAAAATTTAGTGATAAAGTCGAAAAGTTTCTAATACATAGAAGGTCCCTTACCATGAAAAACCCTTACGATGAAAGTTTATATTAAAATATGTTACTTATGTGATTCACAAAAGCGGGATCATTGTGTGAACAGTTGCAAGAAACAGTAGTCAATTAAATAATTATTTCAAAAAAAAGTACTTACTTTAAAATTGACTCATAATGTCGCAAACAATAATTCAGTTCATGGATTGCTTGTCTCTCTTCCGTAACTCCACCGTTCTGCTGCTTCCATTGCAGACTCCCAAATTCGTGTCCGAGAACTTTCATCTGTGTTATTGCGTAAAACAGTAGACCGGAAATAAGCGAGTCTATGTTCACGTTATACATCATCTGCCCGTAAAGTCCTAGGTCTTGATATAAATATATATATCCAAAATAATGTTCGGTTGTTGTATTGCTGAGAAAATAGTATTTCGACACCGGCAGTTTCAATTCAAAATCTACTAGTACAATTTTTACAAAGATAGGACCAACGGTGCCCAGGAAAAAACTAAAATTACTCAGAACCGCATACAATATCCAGGCAATTTTGTACTTCCGGATATCATTTGCAATTATTTTCCGACCAAACGCATCGTTTCCATAAAACGCTTCACAATCCAGTAATTTAAATACAGCCAATATTTGCTTCCGGTATATAATTATGGTGGCCACTTTTACCATGATCGTCACTTCGTTGAAATAGAAAATGACCTCCTCAATAATGAACTCGACTTTTAACGGAATGTAAAAAAAATTTACGGTCAGAATAGCGTTGTAAGCTATCAGAAAGACTGAAAGGTAGAAGACAGAATAATACTTGTAGTATTTAGACGAAGATTTCTCACGCCAAATAGCGAAAAATTTGAGAAATTTCAAATTCAGCTTGAAACTTTCCAATTGTGACACCTCCATCCTAGCAATCCACTGGAAAGTGGCAAAGTATTGTATGAAGCTGAATAACAAAGTATTAGTTGTCTATTTCAGACTTTAGTACATTCAATGATCACATATCATATATATACGAGTACTCTAATTTCATACGTGGTGTGCGCATAATGACATCCTTTTGTGTTTCCCTGTTGTAAGAATCACTTCATACTGGATTGTAACGGTATGAAAATTGCTCTGAATTGTTATTTGATTCTGCAATATAACTACGGTATAATATTTTACCAAGCATTGAAAGTCTCATGCTTGTAATGAGTTGAAAGAATTAGGCTATAAATTTCTTTTTTAGTATGTTTCAAAATTTATTTCTTTTTTGCTTCCATAATATTTCTACCTTAATAAATGTCCTAACTTCCTTAAATTTTAATTTGTGGTAGGTGTTTACATGGATATATATTCACCTAAATTATGTATAGTAACGTTTAAATAGAATCTAGTAAATATTGTTCGTGTGTAAAGCACTTTACAATAATCTATTGCGTGCTTTTTAACGTTGGATTTTTTATTGAGCTATATATCATTATATTATGAAACTGATTATTACATTGTTAAGTATTTCACCCTTAATAAGTAGCTTTGTATTAGTTTAATGTGGTAGTAAAATGCTTTAAAGTAGTCTTTTAAAAAACTTTCCTTACTGATTTATTAGTGTGATATTTAATTCTTCTGTGTGTGTGAGAGGCCTATTTCTGACAATGAGCACAGAAAGGCTCTTCAGCGTAGACAGATGGTGATGTGTTTGATTCTTACCAAAATTTCAAGTATTAATATACACTGAGAGCGTCACACCAAGATTCATGCCCAGTAAAAGGCCAAACACAAAACAAGTACACTTTACTGAGAGTCAAAATTCATCATTCAGATATTTACCCCTCTGGGGATTCAAATCGAAACTCTCTGAACAGCAGATTGCCGTTATCATACCAGTTATCGTTAGTTAGCTTAAAATGATTTATCTAACGTAACATCACGCCTGTAATCTCTGAAGTTGTAGGCAGAGCAGTATAGTACACTCTTACGTTTCACCAGTTATATTTACGTTCCATAAAATAGATGGTGAGCCTATTGCCATACGCCGGCACACAATATAAT
>DWFT01000543.1:0-11531 GCA_018246795.1 Microceris patrobas patrobas
AAATTCTATATTAGAACAATTCAGTAGTATCCGATCCGCGATTTGAACCCAGGACCTCTGGATCGGCAGTCGCGCTTGATACCACTCGACCAACGAGGCAGTCAATATTTTTTAGTTTAATCAAAGCGACATACGGGCGCGGATGGTGCGTCACAGATTAGTTATTATAACAGGTACATACTCTATTGTACATCCACTGAGATAGACTTGAGCAGAGAGTCGAATTATTTTAATTTTGCTTTACTTAATCTGTCCATCCAAATAACAAACATATAGACAAAATTTATCTTCATAAGATTGCCTTCAAAATAAAATACATTTGGTTCGGAAGGCCTAGTACGCCGTGCCTCATAATATAAAACCATTGATTTCATACTAACTTTCAATAAATGTATGCCTTATTGTGGCTTATTTATAATAATAACATATATATAGACCGACTTTATTTTAGATTTATTTAGATACAATTTATATTTTTGTAGTATGTAGGTACATTGTATTTACGGATCGTTAAACATTATGTCAGAGGACGCATATAAAGCATGTCGGTAGTGCTTTTCCTCCTACATACTTCACAAATATCCAATATTTAAAGCTACCTTATCAATTGTGGCAACATTCTAGGCATAGCTTATATATTATACAGCTTTCCCCATGAATCTGACTACAATGTATAATATGTATAAAATAAATTCTCAAATCCGACTGGTAGTTTAAGAGAGTATTGCGGTTAAACAAACAAGACACTTTCATCTATATATATTAATATATATACATATTAATAATTTCTGGACCTTGGTTATTTTGGAGTCATTTATATATATTTTTGATAGATATTTCTCATCTTCCGATTTACTCCTTTATAATAGCTTATGCAATTAATGAAAGAACTTAAAAGGATCAGTGACTGTAAAAAAGCGTGACAATATCGTCACTAGTCACAGTGACGTGATCGTGAGTATGAAGAAACCATAGTGCACTTAATTTGAACAAAAAAAAAATATCGGCGACACACACTGTTCTCTTATGCGGCATATATCTGCTACATGAGTAATTTTAAACTGTCAATTTAACTGGTAAAAAAATTAGATTTAACGTAACAAATTTTATTACATCATTCAGCCAGTCTCCTAAGCGGTAGGCAGAGAGTACCGAGTGCCAAACATCGCTATCTTTACAGACCTGATGTACTTTTTCTACGTTAACAAATAAAGCTGACTCTATCACCTCTCCGTAACACACTTTCTGTTGAACATCTTCACTGTAACGGCCGCTCAGACGCGCAGCACCCGACGCGTGTGGTAACACACGGCGGGTTTAACGTAACACATACGACAAGTTTATTTATAAACTTGAAATTAAAAATGGAACGGTGGCCAATAAATATGGCGAACGCTACACACACGGTAGTTGTTTATTAATTCCTGTGAATCACACGCGCTTCTCCGCAGAGGTGAGTCACGTGTCGCGAACCTTTTTTTTTAATGTCCATCGCACTTATCAGGGTTGCCAGTTATATGAATAATTATAATTATTGATTTTTAACAGTGTTTTAAATGCCTATCGCGCTAATCAGGCTAAACGAATGATTAAATTATTTTGTGCAGATTTCCTTACATAAATCTAAGGTCATAGAAGGAAGGTCCTAATATAGGCTAATAGGCTAGGCTACAGCCTAATATAGGCTAATGGAGAAAAATTATATGATATATTTTTAGACAGGTTCGAAAAACAATATTTTACTTTCGACTATCAGATATACCTAAACGTCATAAAATATATGTTTTAGAGTAAAGGAATGATTGATGTCAGAATTTAACATGTAATTATTCAGTTATAAAAAATGTTAAATACTAAACGCGACGAGTGCAGATCGGAAATGAAATTTAAAAATATATTTAATGTGGAGCTTTTTCAAAATCTTAATGCGCAAAGTGATGGTACATTATAAACTGTTTTTCAATATGGGAAGTAGAATACTTATGAAATATTAGAAGGGCGGTAGATTAGTCCAAAGGCGCAATAGACAATTTAAAAAAAAAGCCAATATTTTTTTTTTCATTTTCATAATATGAGAGAACAACTAGTTCATTTAATGTGTAATTTTGAAATGAAAAATAAAGTACTGCTCGTTTCAATACGATTGTACTAATATTTTTAACACATACATATTTCTAAAAAAATTATGAGGTTGATGGATTTTTAACTTTTCACAGGGAGTAGGAAGCAACAAATTACAACCCTGAACCGCTTGAATATATGTAGGATAACGCCGGGATTCGTTCGCGATGATGTAACGCGCCTTGAACGGCACACTGGACCATATGTTACAATAATACTTGACAAATGTAAAGTAGTGCCGAAGTACGTAGCGCAATTTTACGCTTCGTAGCCAGATGTACCTACCCACATCTTCATTGTCGTGGAGAGCTACATTGTTCATCTCATAAATCTGATTTATTAGAAACGAGTAGTAAATTTTTCGCTTTCGTAATATGTTTTTCTTCTAATTCCTGAACACATATTTGTGTTCGAAATTTGAAATTACTTGCAACTATTTGTATCTTCAATTCTAACTACGATTACGCATGAGCTATTTCTACTCTTGTTGAGACTAGGTGTATCCTGTGTTCTATTCTTTCTCACTTTTTACTCTTTAACTTCTGTACACCTCGTCTTCTTACTTGAACTGATCTTGAAAGATATCG
Source organism: Microceris patrobas patrobas (assembly GCA_018246795.1). Taxonomy (NCBI): domain Eukaryota; kingdom Metazoa; phylum Arthropoda; class Insecta; order Lepidoptera; family Hesperiidae; genus Microceris; species Microceris patrobas. The sequence continues at coordinate 2,709 of DWFT01000543.1, forward strand.
CTATTTGAGCGATAACTCCATTCATGGAAGTTTACTTTGTATTTTTATTTTACACTTTTTATTTTCATTATGATGTGCTATATAAAGTATTGAATTATGTCCTCTAGACCAGAAATTAAATTAGAAGATTATTATTAATTAATACTGTGTTACTACTTACTGTGTGCATGTTAATAATAATAATTTTATTCGTAACAACCGCTAAACAGTAACTATGAACTAAGTAAAAACTAGAATTCGAACAAAAACACACGTAGTGATTTCACGCCAGACCGCGCAGCGTTTTCTCGTTGCGGGTTAAGATATTGAATCAGTCCGGATATAAGTTTGCGAGGTAATTTAAATAATTACGCCTAGTAGTTTAGAATTCAGGCTTCCACTCGGGGGTCGGGTACCAGACTCACGCAAGTTTTTTATTCAAATAATTAGGTGTGATATTCGAATTAAGTGAAGTGACGATGATAGAAAACATCTTACAATTCCCTGTGTTCTTTACGTCGTGTGAAATTGTCAGCCCGTAGTTGAGCAGTATGGTTGACTATGGTCTTACATATATCGAATTATGGACCTCAAGAAGACTCGTGTTCAACAGTGAAACATAAAAAGGTCGACGATGATGAGAGCTACATAATAAATAATTTTATTTTAAATTTAAGAGAAAAGGGCAGTAACAACACGTAAAGCATTTATCGTTTTGTACATTTTTCAAAGTTTCAATGTTAAATCCACTTGTATAATGTATTAATGATATATGTTTGATAATTGGAATAATTATAGGTATGCTTTTTCACACATAATATATGACAAATGGCATTACAGATCACACGTGTGTGGGCTCGCAAGTACGCGTTTGTTACTCAAAACGTTTACAGAGCAAGTGCAATAAAAGCTAGTAAAGACGGCGATAATTAAGAGCACAGACATGCTTGATGCGGTCGTTAATTAAATTAACACTAGTTGTGGTTCAATTGCGAGATTTCATCCATAAATTCAAACAGATGGTGTGCGGTCGATCTGTGGTGAGGCAAGGGCGTGCTATCCAGCTTTTAATTTCTTCAATCACACGGAGATTGAAAAAAAAGGGCAGTTTGCCCTCAGATCCATAGCGCGAAATCAGTTAGATGAGTGTTACCATGCATTTTGTAAACACACGTTTGAAAAAGACTATTATAATCGCTGCCTATTTTGTGTCGTTTGCATTATAACATTTTCATTGCACTTCATTCGCAAGTAGATGTTATTCGTTCAAACAGTATAATTATGTTTTGCAAGAAAGCACGTACGCGCTGCATCGCGGATGGTCCGCTTGTTAAATTTGCATAACGCTAACGAGTTCGAATCCGTTGCATTGTAACAGAATGTACGAAGCGAGTGCAACGTCCTACATGCACCATTGATTCTGTTCCACGTTACGATCGTATGCTTCAAAGCAGCACAAGTAAGACACGCCGATGCTCCTCTCCGGTCGGTTATATGAATCAACATATTAACTATATATTATATTGTGAGGGTAACAGTAAAGATGCGCTAGTATTGACAGTTAACAATTCTGATTAGATCCTCAATGACAGTTTGACATTTTAATAATAGTAAAATTTTTTGCTTTCTTATAACTTACTTTTGAATACTTTTGAGCTTCTACTATTACTTGTACGACTGAGAAATAAGTTTAAAATATAGTTTAAGTTCGATTTACTGTTGTCTTACTTCAAAATTCTCTGCAACTAAAGTTATAGAATGATATAATCAATCACCATTCACAAAATAACACATTCTTATAAATGCCGTAAACCGAAAAAAAAACAGAGAATAAAAACTGTGGCGGCTCTTTTTAATAAAGCGTTAATCTCTACATGAGGTAAACATTAACAGGCTGGCACAATGAGGAAAACTGGTAGGCTTAACGTTCTAATCATCCTCTCCCAGAAGGCGCTTGAGAGAGAGAAGGAGAAATTTAATTTTAAAAGAAAACAACAAGAAGTATTGTTGCTTGGCTGCAACCATGATATAAAAAAACGCCGTATCGGATTTTCGAGAGCTCGGCGAGCTTAGTGTTAAAAATACAAGATGGAATAATAGTGGTCGAGTGTCCAGCACTAAGTAAATAATCTCGAAAAAGGCTGAGGATATCGTCGGGTCTGCGTGGAGGAAATATTAGGTATTTCCTCACGATAGAAAACTATAAGTCGACACTTTTGTTGCCGTTACCTGTAGATGTATTACTTTTATGAGTTTTGTGGTGCCAATTAGCAAGCTGTTTCTGCACCTGCCAGATCTAGTGGTTGACATTGATGGGATCGAGACCTGCAGCTGTAATTGCGAATAACCAGTATTGTATTTACTCATGGAAATTATATTTTTATGTATCCGTGCACCTGCGCGTTCCCTATATAGAGCTGCTCGATGTACCGACACCTTATTCATACCTTTGTTTCGTTCTTACCTTGATATTATCTACGATTATACTATTTACGACATAAGTACGTTTACTTCCGATTAGCTCTGGAAGTACTGGCAATAGTCTCACTCCTTATTACATGGCGGGGCGTATAACATAACTGATAAAAAGTAGGAGTACCACACTTTTCTGGGTCACTTTTCGGGGAAATACATGCGTGATGGCATTTTATATTAGAAATATACGAGGAGAAATGGATTTAGTGGTGATTCTGAACTTCTACAGAATACTTTAGGAATTATTTCGAGTTACCTTATCCCTATAAATGGGAAACTAAAAATTAAATATATCACATGTTTAGAGTATAATCATAAAACATTGTTGGTAGGAAATAAATACGGAAAATAAGATACAAACGTAAGTTGATTTTTTTATTATTGATAACATAAAAAAAATTTAGTTTGTAAGATGCCTACGTCGTATTTTTTATACGTTTAAATAAAATTACACAATATTTTTTCAAATTATATTTAACATGTAAAATACATGACTGACAATATCTCCCTTCGTTCACTGATGAACTAATACATATTCAGTATTATAAAAGTTTTCATTTCGTCGTTTCCCAATGTCTACCGCACTAGTTCTTACCGGCCCCAATTCTAAAGCAATCTTGCAAAATTCATGCGAAAAATTTTAGACGTAGTGAAAATTTTGTATACTACAATATCTACTGTCTCTTTCTTACTAAATTGTACACGACTTAGATCTTAAAGACTCATTTTCTTGGCGTTATTAAGTAATTTGAGACAGTAAGTAACTTCTGCTGGGACCGTTAGTTCGCCTCTGACCCTTTTAATTCCGTACCGTAGAGATGAATTACGGAGAAATCCACTATATTATCCGTTGGATAATAAAGAAGCCACGTCCAAAACGACCGTGTCACGGTCCAGATATTGCGTTGTGCGGTAGCAAATTTTCATAAACACATTAATACATAACATATGTATATTATGTAACAGATAAAATGCGGCTATGATTCATCATTGAGCAACAATGCAAAATTTAAAGCAGTGAAATAACAGTCAATATTTCATTTTACACGCCAGTGTTAATACAATATACTGAGATTACTTAAAATATATTCGAATGATGGTAAAAATTTGTTTTCTCGCGCCAATATTTACCGTACATTTCGTTTGCATAAATAAAGTGACCACCGGTAAATTGTTCACCGGTGGTACATGCGCCGGTAGGTGAGGAAGGTGACTGTACAAGCGTGCTCTTGTCTGAATAAACACAGCGGCATGGAGACCGGGCGAGTGGTGCGCCGCACCTAATAAGGAAATCTATTGAATCGTGCATAGTATTGTTCACCGATATACCTCATGGAGCGCGACCGTCTCTCTCGCTATCTCTCTCTCGTTAATACTTCGCCAAGTCACGGATCGCTCGGCTGAAATTCAACTTGCCAATGTTATAATAACAGTGAAAATTATGGGAGTTGACGTTTAACTTTCAACTTTGTAATGACATGGAAGTCGATACCATTCCATGCTAATAAAGAAAATTCATTTCGGCATTGCTTACTGATATCAGTCAAATATATTTGAACTCTTAAATTTACAAAATCTCTGTAACCTGTGTTTAATATTATAACGTCATGCCCGTGTTTCCCTGATCTTGTAGGCAGAGGAGTGTATACTCTCATGATTCATCTGTTATATGAGCCACCAGACTTCACCCTATAAATCATTATTATAATTGAATAATCACAATAACATTCCTCATGGTTTTGTTGCTTTGCTAAATATATTTGTATTCTGCACGGCGTGCATATTAATTAGCTACTTGTCAGCCACTCGCGCCTTTATTATTTGTATATTCCATAAATCTCTCATTCGCTAGCAACTATTCCATTGGGGAACAAATTAATATTCAGTTTTGGTTCAAAACGGAACAAACTCCTAAGTACACAGTGTCTTTGTTGCGTTTATCATTTCAACAAAGTTTGCTTAAATTTTTATCGCTCGACACAATTCATTTCTTTTATAACTACCCTCGAAATACCTCTGTTGGGTTGTAACTGGACTTAGAAGAGTTAAATCATTGTTATTTTCCCCAACGAACAATTATCTCGAATTCTATCGGTCCAAAAGGCCCTCTTTGGTGGTTTTATCTCGTTGTGGCGCAATCGTTTATTCTGCTGTTGTTGTGGGCGTTGAGTTACAAAATAGCTTTTGAGATTGCATACGGTTTATGCATACGGCATCGCTGCGTCATAGTGATATTGGGTTTATACGGCCCTACGGCTTTGTAATGTATTTCTAATCTATTTCCCTTTTGTTCCTTTGTGATGTGAATTAAAATCTTTTAGTTTAACTATTTCTATGTTGACAACATATGGAGACAATAGAAAAATAGTTTTTATTACCTCGATATATTACTATTTACTATAACTATTTTGAATATTTTTTTTATTTTGTAAGTAAATACATAAATAAAATAGCCCAAAAGTTTCATTAGAGGGTCGGAATTCATTTTTGTCTATCGATGATACAACTTTCTTGCTTTGAAGAATATACACAAATCGCTCATATATACATACATATGTATTAGGTAGTACGATACGGATGAGCTGTACAATATGAATATGTCCTGGACACGGCGGTGGATGGTATCATTGCCCCTAGAGGATGCAATGTTGTTTAATAAATATTTCTCACGCGACTTCCACGCGCGTGGTGATCGCTCGATTGGATGATTGTCACAAACGACAAAAGTGGGGTGGTGATAGAACAAGTAATTGCCACTCAATTATTGAGATATGGAATCAGAAACAATGAACTCATCATTTATGTGTTTATATATATTTTAGTTACGTCCGTTACGACGCGAGATCATCAAATCCCACATTCAAATCCTTTTTTACTATTCGATACTTGAGGACATGCATTTGTAACATCATGCCTGTATCTCCACCAAAGGGTAGGAAGTGGAATGAGTATACTCACAGTTATGTTATACGTCCCACCATGGAATACGCCTCGAGATCACGGAATAGGGTTGAGACATGGATTGATTAAAAAAATCATGTTCTTTTTAATCATTTTTCATCTTACTTATTTTCAAAAATAAATTATTTATCTCCATCTGCGGATTTTCTCGTCAGTGAACGTGTTCATGGACTGGACAGCTAGAGAGAGATAATCGAAATTACGAGATAACAAGCGGTTCTGAAGTAAAAGGGAGAACGCTAATTAAAACGAGCGTCACTGTCACAAGGCAATGGAAATGAAAACGGTATACTGCGATAAAAGATTTTACGGAGCACATTTGAAATGTTTTAATTCAAAATTAACATTTATTTAACATAAGGTCAGCAGTCTCCATGTGCGTATATCAAGAACCATCAATGTAGAAGAAACATGTTAAGTCAGTAGGCATAGTAACGTTTGGTACTCAATGTTCCGTCTACTCCGTAAAGGACTTGGTGCAACGATATAATAAAAAACAAATTTAATACCCGGATCGAGTGGATAAATTATTGAACTGAATTCTAAAATAGCTGAAATGTATATATTGATTGAATGAAGACTCAAATACTTATTTGACAGATGTGACGCAATGATTTTTAAATGATGCAAGAAAATAAAATTTAAACGATACTGGAATGTTTATAAATTCGTTTAAAGACTTTTAAACTACAAAAATCTAGGCAATAAGGCTATATGTATATCTATCTATATACTGTGATAAGACAGTTTGAAGCATTGGATGGTGTTTGATTGTACACTATACAGTGTGTTATCACAATAAAAACATTATTAGCAATGTTTTAAGGTATTTCGGTATATTTTAACTTTGGATATACAATTGTGTATTTGTAGAGTATCTTCAAATCAATTGTATAAAGCAATTAGTACTCACTCATAAGTATTTTAATGTGTGACGGCGAGAGCAAAATGCTAACAATAGTTATTTGTTATCTACCAATAATATTGTTGTTTCCGTAGTTAATTTCCTGAACTTATTACGTTCAATTTCATATTTAACTGACAATTGTAGCCGACTGAAATTGTTCACGTCGCATCTACTGCTATGGCACGTACTTCTTCTTTATTAGTATTTAATTATACTTCTTTATTATTGTTATCATCATCATTATCATTCTTGCTATTATCAATATCATCACCGTTATCATCAATATTATCATGATTAATTTTTTTTTATTATTCACTTGTCTGACAGCTATCTTAAGAAGATTTAAAGGCATTATTTGCCACGCTAACCAACTATACTCCTTTGAGTTCCCCATAAGTTCTCTAAGGCTGTTAAATTCTGCTTTCCCTCATATTGTATTTAACTAAGTACATTTTACCATTGATCATCATTTGTTGACGTTGCTTGATTTGCGCTTCGAGTAAGTCACACATACGCATGGCTAATTCATTGTGCTAATGCTTATCGAGTGTGAATCCGCAATGAAATGGGCAAGACAATGAAGTCTGATAGACTATTCATAAGTTCCAAGGTGGTCTTCCCTACCTAATGTATGTAGTTAGTGAATGTTTTGGTTCCTTTGCAACCAGTTTTGGAATCGGTGTATCGCAAATTAGATGGTTTATTATTCGTTGTTGAAAATATATTTATATATAATATGATGTGCTTATATTGTTTTACTTCAAGGGAGAGTTGGAAGTCTCCGAAACCGGCGCGCGTGTATTAACAAAGTGATCAATAGAAACCAAGCATGTCAGGTCTGTAAGAAGAAATGTTTTGTACTTAATGCTCTTTGCCTACTGAGTAAGGGGCTAGGCATATAATAATAAAATTGATACTGACTCATTTTGTTACATATTTTATATTTATCTAAATCTACCATGAATAATTTTCTTATTAAAAACTGTCGGCAACATTATATTAGTTTGGGTTAATACCTGTTGAATATGCAAAATGAATTTCAAATTACAAACACCGAGAGCACTCACTCACTACTGGTACTCACATGCCCCGTGGGTATTTAGTTATGTAACAGTATTGAACCAACATTCACTCGGCTGTAGTGGGCAGTAGCCTTAAATGGGTATGTTCTATGACTGTAATACTCCTAATATTAAATCTCTTGTCTCATGTATATAAATAGTGTAATTCATGAAAGATAAATAAAATGCCTTGAAATTCATAACTTTAAAAATAACTAGCGCAAATTGTAATTCAATAGGATAAAATTAATGGTGAAGAACATAGACTAATTTCTATCACTTGTATATTAATTAATAGGTTTGAAGGTGATTAAAGAAAGATAAAAAAGAAAGATGATAAAACACAGTCTTGCGTCCACACACACTTCTGAGTAGGAAAAGTACCATTGTTACACCTATTTCTATTGTGAAATAATTGTTACTGTATAATTTGTGTTTCTGAAGGATGTAATTCCAGGGTTAAAGTTTAAAGCAACTTCAATTTACAAAGGGTAAGTGCTTTTTGTTTGATCCATGAAAGTCCCGGTGTAACAAGTATAATAATAATAGTAATTTATAAGTGTTCATTTATAAGTATATACCACATAACGATAAAAGTAAATTTATAGTTAGGTGTAACCTTTAACACAACACTTGTCTAATGTCACAAGGGTTCATTTTCCACATGGCTGACTGAGCTGTGAGCACCCCTTAAGGGTGATTTAACAGCTGGCATTTAAATGAACTGTTTATGATATATTTAAACAAACCAGTGGCTTGATACTATGTTACAACAATGGTACACTTTTTGGTAAAACTATAACTTTATACTTTTTTACAAAACAGTTACAAGACATGTTTTTTTACTTTTATTTTTACCAATTTTTAAATGGTCGATTTTATTAAATTAAGCAACATAAAATTGTCGACATACATTTTTATTATTAAAGGGTGACACTGGAAGTTGTTGTTCAATTAATTTTAATTCAGCAAAAAATTTATGCTTTTAGAATAAAAGTAGTATGATTTTCTTTCGTGTGTTATCTTTTATGTGACATCATTAATCAGCGCTGATAAAAGATAGCATCCTTCTGATAACACCAGCGATCTTTCTGATAACTGACAAGTGCTCTTTATAAACAAAACAGTTATCAACTGTCCTTATATGCACAAATATAAGATACTTCCTGTTAAAACATGCAAGCCATGGAAAATTTTCATTGAAATACACTGAAAAATGGATTCTTATTTAGAAATAATGATAGTTTATAGCAGATGTACAAATGGGTGACGAAATGGGTGACATGACAGATTTCTCGGGACTGCAAGGGACATTGACAGTGTTGTCGAGTGAAGTCACAGAAATAGGCTGCACTTCAGTGTTCCTTGCTCTCTTTCAGTCACTCCTATATTCCCTGGCGCTTCCCGTATCACATCGGGAATGAGGCCTTGCGACGCGTT
>DWFT01000544.1:0-11521 GCA_018246795.1 Microceris patrobas patrobas
TAGACTTCAAAAGTTAATCTGACAGACAATAGTGACCATTTCAAGTCCGATCTTGGTACACAATATAGCTTACCTTACAACGGCATAAAAACCTATTAAAAAAAACGTAACATCACGCTTGTAATCCCCGAAGGGATAGGCAGAGGAGTATAACACTCCCACATTTCAACACTTTCGAATGAATTTACTAACAATTGTTTTTAAAACTGTACAAGTATTCAGTCCTGTGTTTCACACTGGAAATTACCGCTCTGAATGTGACTATCGTGAAAATGCAATTTGTTCTCGTCAATAATATATTCTGCGGATACAGCGCAGCTGTTGGTTAGAAATGGAACACAATCGACGGTCAGTTTATCGTCTTGCTTATCAATAATATTCGATTAAAGTTAAGTGGGTCGACATTCACACAATATACTCCGCATTTATACTGCGAGCGATTTCTATTCGAAGCTGACAGGTCTATGGCGAGCCGCGCCGTTTTAAAAATTGTAATAGCGCGCCGTTGAGTGCACTCCGCGCGGGCTTATTCAGTTACTATGTACAACTTTTTATGTATTATTCTCTCTTTTTTGTACATGTTGATAAATTCCAGTTACTTTAATAACTGTGTGCCTTGCATACGAACAATCAATTTCATCGGTTTCATACCGATATTGATTTTTCTATTACAGAAAGATGGGACCGTCTATTAATATATATTTTATCCAATTTATTGTAATAAATATATTTTTTTACGTCACTTCATCCGTGAATCATTGACCTTGTAAGCTTTATGATTAATCATTGCCTTATTGTGTTATTAAAACAATTTCAAGAAGTCACATTTTGAGTTGCATCGGGATTAATATTTATATTTAGATATATGTAACGATTTGATATGAACGATACCGAATATTACAATTATACGATTGGTTCACATTACATTGTACTACATTGTATGGATATCAGATAAGTGGTCAAACTTTATTGTTGGCCACTCACCATACGGTCGTTTGATTGCGTCGCTGTGGAATTGCTATAAAATTTTAGTCACAATGCAGAGGTCAACGGCTGATGTAACTCAATTGTCTATGTCTACACTGAATGTCAAAAAGGGAGACATAGGCATGCATGGAGATTTAATTTAAATTATATGTATATGTGTATATATGGTACGTTTGTTTATTTTAAAGTCTTTGTAGGTACATATGTACGCTCTCTTAGAATACGACATAGAAAATGCAACGTTGAGCGTCTCAATGGTCATTTATTTATATAAATGTATATAAGAATATTAACATAAAGATGGTTAACTTTGGTATACGAAATCTTGTTGCAATTGATTTCGTACGACCAATTGTCGCTGAAAAGTTGTGCCAAAACAGATTAGTCAATTGTCGTAAAATGTGATAAGTCACGCGTGGCCCAAAGTCGGCGTCTTCATGCCTAACAATAATGATGATGGGTATCGATCACGTCATGTGGTATCCATGCATTAAAGATAATCATAACATCTTATTATTTTTATGGATTTACGCTCCCACAAAAGTAGATTAGGCTGTGGTCACTTATACTATATTACTAATTTGTGTATAAATCACATAACAAATGAAAAACGTTTCTCATTTCCAATGACATTAGTTTATCGATTGTATTTAAAATCGATATTGTGACATGTGTTGACCGCGGTCACCGTCAAGTCATAACATCGTATCAACTATTCAAGTTAATGGTGCAATTAAGTATCGAGCATGTTCAAAATTCTTAATATTTACACTCAGAATACAATATTAGTTATTCGTGCACAAGAAAAATGTGCTAATACAACTACACACAGTCACATGCGCATTATGTAACCATTGGAAGGTATCACTGTCACCTTGAATTTTTATAATAACATTATTTAATTACGTTATCTATCCAATAACGCGGGGACTGCGCATGACGTATAAATATATTGGAAAACTGTTTGCCATTATTATTTCTATTGTTTTAACTATTTATTATTATATATAATAATAATTAGCAATGTATTATTAAATCTATATATTAATATGCATATACTAATGCGTGTCTTTCTTTTAAATAATAGTATAATATAAATATGTTACTATAAATACTAAGTATAAATCGCGCGTAAATTGTTTTCACTGGAGTCATCTATAACGTAAGAGCGTTATGCATAATTTTTGTTAATTCTTTCTAATAGCCTTTGATGTCTGAGTATTGGAAAAGGTCTAATTTGTTATTCTTAGTAATGCTAAGCGAAAAATAACAAAATAAATAAATACTATTTAGTTATAGGATTAGTAATTATTTAACTCTAACGCCTCGTTGATCGAGTGGTTGCAAGCGCGGCTGACGATCGCGCGGTCCTTGGTTCGAACCCGGGTCGGGTACTAGTGCATTTTTCCAATAGAAATGTCCAGTACAAATGATTACAGGCGTGATGTTACGCTTATGTACTTCAAAACTTTGGAAGTTTTATTATATGCCTAATTATTTATCTGTAGATGTAGTTTAGAATTAAAAAGTTTCCATGCGTCCCTAGAACTTTCCATTTGGGATGCGGGTGAAACCGCATTAAAGAAGCTTTCTATTCTTATTTTACTTCATTAGAAAAACATCCTATTTTAATTGTAAAACACACGCCTTTTGCGTCGTGCGCTCACCTTGTATGTACTTTACGTCGAGATTGAAATCGAGATTGCCCAGTACTGTTTCAGAGGGAGGAATTGAAAAAGGAAACTATTGCCATATGATTTAATTTAAAAAGAGTCTCATGGTAAGTTACTATTTTATCATAACAATATTTTAACGAGTCCACATTATTCTTTAAGGTATACAACGGTTTGGAAACAATTTATCTTCGTTTTTAATTAGCAGTACCGTAACATATTGCATGTTGTAAGATGTTGTGGCCATACTCGTTTAAATTATTCAAAAATATTCTCATTTAAAATCTCATAGAGTTTTTTGTTCAATGATCATTATTCGTGCGCAATTAACGTTGTCTTCTTCTCAATTGATGCTACTTAAAACCGGTTTTGCTTGCCTTAATTATTCCGTATATTTGTTTTAAAATCCTTTAACGCCTCGTCTCTAGGTCTGATATTTTGAACACAGCCTACATCCAGTTTTTAACGGTTTTTGTATCGACATTTTCTCAGAAGCGGTCACTAACAAGCCATCCGCGATAACAATTGTAACGACTCAACAAAATATTTTCGAATATGGAATTTTACATTAATGATGAACAAAAACTTATGGAAATTGAACAGCTCACTGATCATCATCATGGTCATCCGCCTACTCCCGTCCACTGCTGGACATAGGCCTCTCCAATGGCACGCCACTGAGCTCGATCTTCAGCTACTCACATGCACTGCCAGTCGCATTGCGTATGTCGTCACTCCATTTAGCTGGAGGGCATCCTACGCTACGTTTGCCAAGTCGCACTTGAGCTCACTCAATGCTACTGATATTATCGTGTAACCTTTAACATTACTGAAAGCAAGTTCTAGCCATGACAGAAGCGTTCCATCACTCATTTCTATCAACCGGTTCGAGACGCGAAAAAACCTGTCAAGCCGTTCCTTTCGGGAACACATCCGTTCCGGTTACAACTGACGAGCTCTAAGTTTCATTCTCACTCTCCACCAAATTAAACAAGTTGTATTTTAATGTATCACGAAGATAAAATACATTGGTCTTTCTTTAGATTACCCCTTTCACTGTCGCTCTAATCGAAACTACACATAATTTTGTTTTATTTTACCTACTCTTTCAAATATTGCGATCACTAGTTTTTAGGTAACGTTAATATTTAAAAATGCACTTAATAATAGACGATATATTATTACATCTTGCTAGTGCAACCAAATTTATTGGTTTATATCTGCATAAATTAATTCATTAACAACTGCAGCCATTTATGGCAGGCATATTTATAATTAATACATTTATACCAGTATTAACCTATAGCTAGTTGCACTCTGTGTGAAAAATTCGTACTTTCATTTTAAAAACAGACAAGGTTAAGAAAATCGTTTACAGTATGGTAAGAGAGTTGAATAATATTATTATATAAAATGGCCAATAAATGTTCTATAAGGCCTGCGAAGTCTGCCAAACCGCACTTGACCAGCATGGCGGACTATGACCTTAACTCTCTCATTACGAGATGAGACGTATGTTCAAAACTGGAATGATAAAAGGATTGGAATAAGGCCAAAAAAATATGCACCTAGTGTTTGAAACGGCAAAAGTCATTTTGTGTTAAATATGTTAGAAACCGAGGTTAATTTTTGTTACAAGATAACACCAGATAGGAGGTAGCAGGAAAAGCTAAAACTCTTCCTCGTACAAATGGTAAAAAATCCTTTGTTTCGCAAATATCTCAATGAGTTCGCAGCCTTTGTTGGGCATACGCTTTTTACCCATTGTCGTCAGGTGTAAAAGTTAATAGTTGTTATCCGTTTCGATAAACAGTAAAAAGACCGGATGTCTTAAAATAGGACGTTAATACCGTGAAAAGAAGATTTCTTTATAAGATGGGCCTACGCACCGATTTGAAATTGTTACTATTTGAACATTAATAGACAGAGGTGGTCCGAAGTTACATAAATTTTCAGAATATTTACATTATGGAATATTTACATTATATATTTACATTATATAGATTTACATTATAATATTTACATTATAATATTTAATAAGCAGCGATCGATCGAAAATAATAAAAAACGAATTTGTTGGCCGATGCAATCCTAGATCGCGTTCTGAATATAAATTTCTTATGCGTAAGCGTTTGCAACATGGCGTTGGATGCAACCAATAATAAGCGCAATAAGGAAATGCACTAATCTTTTTTTAAAATTAGTAAGTGCAATCAAATTGAATCGGTCGAGGTTTTTAAGGAAGTATTCCTAAAATAACTCGAATACTAAAGATGTTGGCACACCGTTCACGGATGTCACGCAGGAAGTCCACCACCTGTGCAACTCTTACCTGTACGTAATGGCAGTTTTTTATTCTACACACGAATATCACGGAAGCTCTACTTGTTTTTTTTTGTCATTAAAGTGGATGAGATGACATTGGATTCATTTTTGTCATTTAATGAGATTTAGTTCATTTACGTATTTATTTACAATTTTGTAGATTTAATTCTTTTTTTTTTCTTATTATTATACCAAGCCTGTAGAGATAGTATTGCATGTATTGCGAATTGCAATGCCCTACTCTCGAATCTGGTGTTCGAATATTTAGGTACATTTCAAATTTAAAATAATTATAACGAAGCGAAGAAACCTATAGTGTTTAAAGATTTAAAGTTGCGTGCTCTCTGCCAACCCGCAAATAGACAGTACAGTGTAGTGGTTGAACCCATCTGTTTCCTTGAGTGGAACGATGTGAAGGAGGATGATTACGGTCATAATAAGAATGAAAGCGAGCATTAGTTATTTTATTGGTTATTTTTTCATGCGAGATGCGTGAACTTTGCTTTATAGTAATAAGCTGACCGCATTAAGTAAGCAAGTAGAGCAATATAACAGTTCCATTATTACTGGCAGTTCAAACGTCGTTATTAAAAACAAACGTTATTATCATAATGCGTACGAATACAATCGAGATGTTCAGACAAGATGCTGGTTCGAATGTACCGCGTAAATCTTTTTTACAGCGTGTTAAGGATCATTAAATTACTGGGCTGTACCTACATACATCTTGTCGTGCCATCAGATAAGGAGTGTACTGCAGGTTTTTTCTTTCTTTATTATCGTTTAATTAATAGTAAAACCCTCGCACCAGTAAAAGTCGAGGCTTTAATTGTAATAAATGTAATTCATTAAATGTAAATTTTGCAATATGAATATAAATATTAAATCACTAGTATTTTAAAATTAATACCGCGAATTGGCCGTCTTATAAAGTATTATAAAATTAAAGGTTTACGTTTAAATGACTTTGTGTTAACTGTGTACTTTTAATTTTTTTGCATATTTGAATGTAATGATTGTTTACTTCAATAATGTCGGTGCTCGTCTTCGTGAGGGCACGAGGGTCACAGTGTGATGGTTGTCTCGTGGGAGACTACACAGCTAAGTCAAGGTGAAGTGGTAATTCCTATTGTCTCGTTGACTTCCTAATATAGAAGATTTGCTAAGTTTTTTTCAACTGAAAGATTACCGAGGTAAGCCCATTTTGATTGACAATTTTTTTATGTTAAAAATTTAAACACATCACTCATTAACATTCATCGTCTTCCACCAAAGAATCGTTTTTATTCGTCATTCTCTGTCTCTGGCCATCAAAAAGCTTCTTTTAAAATTTATGATGAGTAATTTAATTAAGATTTTATTGAGGTACGTACTATATAATCTTATATAAAAAATTAAACGCAACATGCTTTTAGAATTTTTTATAAATACATAATCACGTATTTAATACTAATAAAAATATTCTGCTAATGCTTAGTTATTTTGATCTGAAACTTACGTGCATGAAACGAACTAAAATTAAATATGTATAAGATAACAATAAATATTCCCACTCATATCAGACTAGTTGAATTAAAGACAATAGCAAAAATGTATACTACACCGGCTCTTCAATAAGTTCATGTATCGAAATAAAAAAAAACTAAAAAACCGGCTCCACGTATAAGTAATTCGAATTAAATTTAAATGAACACTTACAGTTTATTCAGTACATAACACTATCTTTTTGAGATCAGAGCACAGTTTGTAAATCACAAAATTCACTGCATTATTTGTATTCAACTTTTTTGTGCGTTCGAGATCATGACGGCACACTATAGTGTGAGCTGCAGTACTAACTCTAACAAAGCCATAAGTATAACTGAAGAGCTTGTAGCAAGACAAGACGCCTCAGGTAAAATTTTCACGTTTGGTATAATACGACTACATTGAAACTGCGTGAGTGGCTTAATAGCGCGTGCCAGGTATACTACTACGGTGTTTGTCAGAGTTATATTGAGACTTTGTATCGCAATGACCAGTACGGAAGAAAGAGATGAAAAAGAGTGATCGTCAGCCTTCGTAAAAGAATAGATTGAGAATGAAAACGTGACAGAAGGTAAAACTATATATACCTATGATTTCATATTATATAGTTTAGTATGAGAGAAAAAGATTCTAATTTTAAATGCAGTGTTAGCACCAACAGTAGTAGAAAATAATAATGTACTTTTCGATAACATGTATTGACAAGAGCAAATCAGCTGACAAAATTTCGTTGGTCGCGACCGGCGACTGACTGAAATGGCCAAACTCTCTCATGACGTCACTGCCTTAAAATGTCAGCAGCGCACACAATATGGCCGTCTCATTTCAACGCGTTATTCCCATAGGGGACTAATTCAAGGATACAGTTCACTCTTCAGTTCAGTGCTCCCAACGACTCTTGCGCGGAAGCCTTACGGCTAACACCAATATTAGACACTTCTTGTAATAAACTTTCGATAATTGGTAGATAAACATTAGTTGTATTGCTGTAAAGCTGGGTAAAGACTTTTTTGTTTTAAATTGTTATACAAACACTTCTTTTTCGAGTTTCACGCCTTAATTTATGTTTATCACTAAAGCCGCATTAAGCTTGCGAATAGATTGCCCCCATCTTTGGTTAGATTTGTAAAAAAATTAAGCTGCGCCAATATTAGTCTATGCAACGATGATGATATCTAACGATTAGTCTATGTAACGATGATATTTTTACTTGTTTTGTATTATTATTTTCTTTATTGATAATATTTTGTAGTACATACTTTTGTTTATTTTATATTTATTTGAATCAAAAATTACGGAGCACATATTAATTTTAAAACAATAAAACTTGAAAAGATCGCACAATAAAATTTAGCTTGCCGATTATTTTTATTTCTTTGTCACATACTGATATTAAGTTAAGTAATAAAGTTAAGTTATATTAAGTCGGAAAACGCGTCTATAGATTATTTTTTGTCACTTCCACACACTTTTTTAAGGACAGCTGATGTTAGCTGCGGTGCAATTTATTTTAACAGCCTGTTTAAATGTTTGTTCTCCGTTAGAGATAAGTGTTGCCTCGATGATAGTAAACGAATTTTTCCTTATACTGTTTTTAAACTTATAAATTACATTACAATTGGAAAATGCGCCATCAACTTATTATATGTTAATTTATACCGTTAAAAATAATTACGCCAAGGAAACTAATTATCAAAACATACCTGATCTTCTTCTTGGTAGTCAACGATGTCCGTCCTGAAATGTACACGATGAATCTTTTATTAGAAAATTATTCATATTATTCATATACATAATTACATAAATGAATTATTAATTCAATTCTTGTAATTAATTAATTATATAACAATTCTTATATGTATAGCAATTCTTATAATTAAGTATATAGCAATTCTTATAATTTTGAACTGCGGACAAACAGGGATCGACCAGAGTTTGCCAAATGTCTATATTATTCTCAATGTTTTATTATAGTAATTAAAGCATAGTAGTTTAAAATTCTTTCGCGCGCTCAGGAGGTCTGACATACAAATCCTGGAGCGCATTTCTTTATTTACAAATAATTCTTTATTTACTAATAATTTTCTTCTTAGAGATTAAATGTCATTTTACCGCAAAGGTGATATATCATCAGGAAACCTACATCTTGCAGTTCTTCATAATGACGTCTGCCAATATACAAAGTCTGTTTAATGTAGATACAAAGAATTTACATAATCATCTATATACAAATGCTAACCATGCGTAGCATAGCCTAAAACTAATCGTTATAATCTGCTATCGTCTCAGAGCTACGAGCATTTCTATAAATACAGCAGAATGCTATTAATGTATAAGTTGAATAAATAAAAAAATTACCTGCATCCAAGTTTCTTAATAACTGGCATTTGCGGAGTGCTGTCGTGGATTCTTACTTGCGTCGGGTCGATTTCTTCGCACTCATCGTCGTCAAAAGATATTTGACCGGTTCTCCTTGCCAGTAAAGAATCCATAAATGGGCTGTATATCTGACCTGAAGTTCCTAATATGTCATCAATATCCGTGTAACGTGATATATATTTTTCTGAGTTCTTTTGATATGAAAGGCTCGATGAAGAAGCCCGTCTATATTTACGATTATTTTCATACGGCGATCTACGTTTTTCGTATTCTTCGTTGTTTTTCGGAGTTTCTAAGCCTTCGGGACTTCTCCTGTCACCGAGCGGCTCGTCATCAGGCAAATGTAGAGGAAAAGGGGGTATTTGTGAAGACGGTACATAGATACGAACTTCCTCAGAATCCGAGCTATCGCTATCTTCTTGTGGTGGCGGTGTCGGCAATTTTTCAATGCCTTCTGGAATGTTTTTGTCGCTTGATAACCACCAAGGACGTTCTCCCGATTCTACATGTCTTATCCGCCTTAAGGGAAAGCTTCTTTGATCAGAACCAGATTTACTCAAGTTAATGCTGTTATATGTATCAACTTTATTACTATTTGATGAATTTTCATTGCTTGTTAACCACCAGTCCTTTTTATCACCCGACTCTATGTGACGTACTTTGAAGAAGTTGTATTTCTCACTTTTGTCACTGTCACTAGAGGATTTTCGAGGGGGTGTTAAACGTTCAATACCTTCGGGGATATTTGCACTGCTATCAAGCCACCATGGCTTTTCATCATCTTGATACATAACTTTTTTCAAAGGTTTTTTAATGTCTAAGTTTTCATTTGATTGTGTTGACAATTTTTCATTTGCATGCTCCTTGCTTGTTTCAAGACGTCTAGATTTCTCTCCACTATAACTTTTTTTCTCCGATTCTGAATCTAGCCACCATGCTCTTTCACCGGATTCTATGTGCCTGATGGCTTTCAACTGGACCACATGGTCGTCGTTAGATGCAACAATGTTATCAGAGCTAGTTTTACTTTTACTAGTCCCACTTTCTGTTATAAAGTTTGAAATATCTTTACCAGTTGATTCTGAACTAGAATTTTCCAACCAACGACTGTTGTCATTTGAGTCTTTATATCTTAATTTAAAAAGATTAGTCACGGGTGCCAAAGCTCTTATCAAGAAAGATTTAGCTTCTTCCGTGCCTCCATCGTTTTTGTTTAAATTGGTCGGTGATAGCTGTTTCGCAGATCGATCCGTTGGTATTGAAACTTCATCAGCCGATGTCCTTGAAATCTCATTTGTTTTTGATTTTGACACTGACTCATCTTCACTAATTGAAGATTGGGTAGATAATGTGATACTTGATTCAGGACTATTACTTTCACGTGATTTGGAATGTTTAGACTTTGTTGAGCTTTTAGATGTATTGGTCAGTGATGATGATTTTGTAGAAAGTTTTGTGGACCTTGACTCTTTGTCTGTTTTTTCATTTTCCTGATTAGAATCCGTAGAGCTTGCAGATTTACTTCTTTTTTTTATTACTTTCTTTTTTGAAGTAGAATCTGATGAAGAATCTGTACTAGATTTACGTGCCTTTAATTTCTTTGTTTTCCCTGTTGTATCAGTTTTAGGAGCTTGTGGGGGTAATTGACTATTTGTAATTGATATTTCAGGTGACACTAAATCTGTAGAATTCATTGAGTTTTTAGTACTCTTTAACTTTAAATTTACATTTATAACTATGTCTGATGTTTCTTTATCTACATTTGAATCACAATCAATTTTCGTCTCTTCATTAGTTTCTTCTGGTAGAACTTTGTTTTCATGATTTTTATCTTTACTACTTTCTGAATATGTATAGGATGTTGTATTTTCTCTAGATACGGGTTCGGTGCTATGACTACGACTACTTCTATCACACGAGGTAGCATTATCGCGTAAATTAGAGTATTGAGTTGAATATCTACCTGCATAACCTGTGTAATTATTGCTATTTGGGGCATAAAACGTCCAATTTGTTATGCTTGTTCTGCTTGTGCTGCCAAATCTACTAGACCTCGTAGGATCATCAAGTCGATCTGACTGGATTTCTTTATCTACCATTTCAGGTTTCTTTTTGGCACGTGTTACTATTTTCTCAACTGTTTTAGCCATATCCGCCCTTCTAGATCTTACGTACGATGAAGATCCGGGTGGAGTAGGTGAAGTGTGCCGTGTAATAACAGATACTGTTTCAATACTTTCATTATCATCTACCTTTATTTCATTTCCATTCTGTACGTGTTTCGTTTTGGTTTCGTTCTTATCATTACGATCTTCCTCTTCTATAGTAGATGGCGATAAAAGTTTATCATTATCACTTTTATTCGTGTCTGTACAACTAACTGGTGACAACGAAGCTCTTTTAACGGGTGTAGGACTTCTTAGATAACTCGATGATAGGCGATTGGCTATAGCATATCTATTAACAGTGACTTCGGGTTTCGTCTCTGTTCTGGAAGTAGGTCGACTGTAGCTGGGAGTTCTAGGATATAATTTGTAATTTGACAGGCTACTGTAACCTGTTGACTTATCAGTCTTACTTGGAATGTGTTTTTCCCGATCAACAGGACTGGCATCGCGAATTTTTTCTTT
>DWFT01000545.1:0-11516 GCA_018246795.1 Microceris patrobas patrobas
TTTATAAAAGCGTCGTCTTTGACATTAGAACCTAGACAACGCTCAAACTGATTTTTTTATGATTTACGATCGAATTTTGATCGCTACTGGACCACTAGTATAATATTAATATGCATTGTTTGTTCTCAAAATTGAAATACATTCCAGATGCCTTCGAACCAAACCGAGATGAAATGAAACACCCAAAGGAAAACGACAAAATTTTCTAAATAAGCTCGGTCTTAACCAGACAGTAGGTCGTAAAAACTACTGCCAAATTTATAAACAACTGCATGATTGCGCCGACCTCAACTCCATTGAGAACAGAGTAGGGAAAAGTATATGAATTATCCATCCATCCATCATCCAAGTGACACTGGACCACAACTACATATGGAACCCTTGCGCTTTGATTTGATACTTGCGGGTTGTATACTTATATGTAGTCCTTTCGATTTTAATCAACTAATATTAATTAATTAATTATAATTATTCAATAATTATTTAATGTTATCCTTTTTCACTTTTTAACATAATAATACTGGATAGTTGTCCCTGCTGTTACGGTTTAAAAAACAGTAAAGAAACACGCATTACTTAGAGTTCTCCATAATGTCCTTTAAAGCATGTGAAATCTGCCAACTCGCACTTGGATAACGATCGTAACCAACCGTTTATAGTCTTAACCCTTCTCATACTGCGAGGAGACCTGTGTCCAACAATGGAACAATAAAAGGATTAATCATGATAATACTATTACTAATAATCGTTTAAGACAATCAAAATATCTGATAATATGTAGATTTCACACTGCACAAACAAGCCGCTGTAACATAACCACGCAGGTATTAGGTTTTCACACACGTGTGACACATTTCACTTGCTTCATTTTCGCTATATTCACACGAAGTGTTTGAAACGTTAAAAGTAGTAAGGAGCTCCTGTTAGCACTGATGGTAATTAGTGGGTTACCTCTCAGCACGCTCATGTAAATCATCATTAAAATGTATTCTAATTTACAGAAACACTGCTTTGTATGAGTAACGGATAGCGGGAAGTCCTGGAATAGTTATTTCTCGGTCTTATACATCATAATGAATCGAATTCAACACACATCTACGAAATTAACATGATTGTATGGAAAAGAAACGACGTATTTCCTATGATTTAATAGCATTGATACGTCTCATTAACAGCTCAGGGACCGGAGTTCGAAGAAGCAGATTTTAATCGTTCAAAAATAGAGATTTAGCTCATTTCAATAAAGTCTATTTTTTCAATTGAATTGGTTTGGGACGGCACTTGTACATCCTTTTGCTATCATCGTCATCATCGTCAGCCCCTAGATGTCCACTGCTGTACATAGGCCTCCCCTAATAGGCGCCACTCCTTCCGGTCCTGCGTCTTCCGAATCCAGCAGCTTCCCGCTGTCTCCTTCGGGTCGTCAGACCATCTGGTAGGAGGGTGACCTCCTTTTACCGAGACGTAGTCGCCACTCGATGACCTTTCTTCCCCAACGGTTGTCGGGGCAGTTGTTGTTCCTTATGCTATAAAATAATTAAAATGTAAAATAGATTGTATTGGTATGTCTTAAAGTTTTATTTTAAGTATAATCAAAATCCTCTCTACATTGCGAACCGTCCAGTCTGAAGAAACCTTATATATACATACTGTTTTAAATCAGTAATTGTCCACGTTCAAAATAGTTTTTACTTTATTACTTTTATAAATACTACTTTACTTTTATAAAAACTACTTTACAACTAGCTTATCTGTATTATACATTTTATGGCGCTTCTATCTAGCTTTAGGTTTGACTAAACTTGTAATAGTTTAGGAGAGAAATTGATGTTACATCAAACAAATCTTTTAAGCCAATTGAACAACGCAATGTTTGACAAGAGGTGTGATTTAAGCAAAATCAAAAATAAATATGTAATTCTTTGGAAATACTTTAGATATAAATTTTTTACTACTTATCAAACGCTTATCTTGCCAGCTCTTGTAACAATATTAGCTTTCTTACATATTATTGTTTTCGTTATTCTACGTTTCTTTATTGTTTCAGACTCTTCTCGAGAAGTCACAAAAGTTGGCGAGGGTCGCGCGTGAGGAAGCCAGACCAAAGCAGTCATCTACACAAAAACCACCAAGTAATTATCTTTTTTAAACCTGTATTTTTGTTACAAATTAGTCAGAAATTAATTAAATGTTACTGTTATTACTCTTATACATGTCTAGGGACGATATTATTAATTAGGTCAGCGGTGGCTATATACTATTGTAGTGTAATTACAACATATGTAAAGTTTAGAAAAACTGTCATATATATTCTAGATAATAATAATAACAATGCAAAAACAATGTTAGCCAAGTGATTAAAACTTCAGGCTCCTTCTCCAACCGTTACGGATTCAAATCCCCGGTCTGGCCCTTGATTACAAATACTATATGCGCTTTAAATGTTATATATCCCTAATATAAGTGAAAGTATATATATCCCTATAAGTGAAACGGTTAAGGCAAGGCTGTGTACTTCAAAATTGTATATAATATTCTCGAAGTCTATGTCACCTGCGAGGGAAGACAAGGAACTAATAGTATTCACAGAACAATGGAACGTCGAAGAACTGACTGGATGAGATAAGTTTACATACAATTAAAAAGCGCTCAGATCGCTTAAGCAGTATATTATTAATCAAACAGTTTCATTTTATATTTTATGTAACGCTACATGCAGCAGCATTGAGTGCCACATAACTCTCTTCTTATGAACCTAGCGTACTTCTCTATATTCATACACCCACGATAAATTCGGAGATTTCTTACTTTGTCAGCAGACATTATCTGACCTATTTACACATCACGCCCACTCTTGAGGTCCCTCGGCGCTGAGATTATCAAATTATTCCGTATAACGTAATGATATGTTTACAGTTAATTTCATAAGTGGCAGTTGTGAGTCGTCGTCGTGTGGTGAGGAAGCGGCGTGCGTTCAACACAATGCTACCGTGCACTACTGCGTGTGTACGTCTAATGCAGAGCCCCCTAAAGACGGAGCAACGTGTCCGCGAAGCACTGGTAATTATTCCACCCATCGTATTTTAACTAATCCATTGTATTGTCTACAAACTTAATTCTTTTAAGAAAGCAATTTGCAAGCCTGACAAATATTACTATTGCTTTATGATAAAGATATCTGAATTTAATCATTGCTATGATTAAGAATTAATTAATTGTTGTGAAAATCTTTAAGATAAGAGTGAATAAGCACTTTCTGAGTAAGCGTGCTACATCACAAGCTGCATCTCGCTTTCCATCGGGTGAGATTGCAACCAAACGCAAACCTATTGCTAAATTAAAAATATCTTGTTTCTTATGCAAGTTTACGTAAAATATATCATATCAAACTCTATACACGGAACAATAAATAGTTACTTTTTTATATATCATCATTAAACAACATTTCAAGTACGATAAGTTCAATTTTATAGTATTATTTTATTAAGAAAATATCTATCAGAGGACAGAGAACTGCAGCAAGCATTCATGATTGTGAAATTGATTATAATAAAATTGAGTACATTAATCAGAATTAATTAATACATATTACATGTATTTAGTTAAAGATACTTAAATTTTATGAAATGATAAAGTTTAGAAATATCTACTCAACTCTAATGAGTATAAATAAATAAATGGTAGATACGTATTTCTTAATATTTCTTCTTCTAATTCTTGTTCTTCTTCTTCTAATAATCTTCGTTATATAATTCCTATCATGTGATTTAACAGAATTAAAGTAAAAGATGGCATAACGTTTCAGTGCCACTGACGCCGAAAGCGATCCACAACGTGCGACCTCCGCAGACGTCCAATGGATCCGCCGACCCCAGATATCCGCTGGTGCCGCCCACGGCGCAAGTGAGACCATCCTTCTTCATTAAAAGCACCATCCTACTACAATTGCGAGCGTCTCCTGTCTTGCTTGAAGTTTCCTATTAGACTCTAAAAGTAGTACGTTACAAACAATTTAAATACGAGTGCTTTATTATTGTGTGCTAATTTGCTGCCACATTATACCTCAATCTCCGATCCTTGTTAAAACCCGGGAGCTCGGTTACTTCTTTGATATGCATAGATGTAATTTTAGATCTTCAAAATTTAGTGTTCTCTATAGTTTTCTAAGACGTATGTAATCTGGCAGTTTGAACTTTGCCAGTGTAATGTACTATGGTATTAAAGTGTGAAGTTTGCCAACCCACACTAGGCCAGCGTGGCAGACTACAGTGTGAAATCTGCCGACCCCTACTTGGCCACCGTGGCAGACTATGGCCTTAACCCTCTCATTCTGAGAGGAGACCCATATTCTAATAGTGAAATAACAAATGAGTCGATTATACTTAATAATTAAGTTTGGTTCTTGGGGATCAGACTGTTTTTAAGTATACATAAGTATAATTTAGATACAGATATTACATATTGATTACTTACCTAAGTGTCAATATTATTAACGCGATAAATTAGATTTGCAAAGTTATGAATACGAATATACCCATTAACATGTTAATTGACATGTGAATTTATTTGAATATCATCAATGAACTCAGACTTTTACCCATTAAAGGTATAGGTAGGTACATATATTGCACTCATCCAGATGTAAGAAAGAGGTAGATAGTAGCCGATCGGACGCCCGTCGATAATTATATTTACAGTATAACATGTTTGCTGTTTAACTAGATTATTACGTAACAAACTAAATACCTATATAGCACATTTCTTGAAAAAAAATACACCGATGAAAATGGACTTCCATATGTGGATATTTTCATTATTTTCTTTTATATAGAGTCTGTTACATCTGCCTTAGGACCATGAATCTATACTTTTAGGCAATTCCTATATCTTACAAAATCACTCCTAACTTGTCTTAAACATAAGCAAATTTACAAGTTAACAGCTTTGAATCGGCCCATAATTTGAGCCTAATAGGTACCTAACTGAATTATGTTTACTGAGTAAACATTATTTAGTAACTGAATTATGTTTACTGAGTAAACATTACTTAGTTACCTATTAGAATAGAATAAACATTGTTTAGTAGACAAGAGTAAGCATCATTAGGTTACCTATTAGGTCCAGACTACGTAAAACCACGAATTTTGGAGGACGAACATCCAATTTAAGTTTATCAACGACAATATTGATTTTGAGTCCCGCGCTAGCCGTGGGACGATGAAAAGGATTGCAAACAAAAACAGTTTTTTCCATAACAACTGATAAATATTCATGAGAGATCAACATTGATAACGTAGGCTGATGTCATTCAAATTTAGTGATGGAACCAATCAGAATTTTGACAGAATACAGCTGACGCTTTTTTGAAATTCATCACGGTTTTATCACAGTTTTTCGAATTTATTAAACGAATAACCTCAATAATAAACGTAAGATCACCCCTGTAGAGGAATGTAGTACACTCCCACGATTCACCAGTTATGCTTAAGTCACACGGAATAGGTGGTGAGCCTATTGCCATACACCAAACACAGATCCAAACCTCGATTCACTACTAAAAATTTTAAATTAGAAAAACCAATGGTACCCGATCAAGGATGTGAATCCAGGAACTCCCCATCGGCAGTCAATTCACCTTAGTGATTCAATATATATTTCAATTTGCTAATTGTGCCCAATCTTATTTCTACTCACATATACACTGTCAATTCATATATCTTTAATGCTATTGTTTAACCCTATGTTTCGTATTTCCTGTTCACAGGTACCGAAATCCCTCGTTAGTAGCGAAATTTACGCAGAATCAACAGCTGGAAGCGAAACTGCTGTGATTGGGAATACAGCTGGCGATAATGCTCAAATAATAATGAGCATAGCGCTGTTAGGAAGTGTATTTCTGCTGGTACTGGTATCAGTCGCAATATTTTACATCAAGAAAAGAATATGCGTTGTCGATGGAAAAGTGAAACCGGTGAGATTTTAAGAGATTTCTTAAATTTTAAATACAAATTGAGATAATACGTATGTGTATGTACACGCACATTTATTGTAGCATTAAATTACATTAGATCAATAATGACTACCATTGTCCCTATTTCAAATCAAGATCCTATAATCATTCATCATCCTACAATCATTGCTTAAATTAAAAGCTACAATAAATTTGCTGCAAGAAAAGTGACATTAAACGCACCTTTTGCTAAATTTCAAAATAGTGAAATCCACTATTTCTACGCTTGTAATTGCTATAAATAACTTCGAAACATTTCGGACAAATTTCATTATGAAAAGTAAATTTTAATACCACTATTCTCAGTTTACGATTAATACAAATTCCGCACTTTGTGTTGCATGCAAGTGCATCTGTCTGTTAAGTATTAAATGAGAAGGATTCTATAATATCCATCAATTATTGAGTGTCACGTCAAACAGGTTCGTGCTGAATAAGATCTATAAATTAAACAAAATAGTTTAATAGCATGAATTAATTTATTATATTATAATTGTAATACATATTTCATAACTCTATGTGAAGTCTTGAAATATTTTGGGGAAGCCTGCACTTTACAAGTAGTAACCTCATCATTGGGACCTGGACTCATTTCTGTCTTATTAATAGTTACACATTAGCCACATGGTTCACGAATGAAGTAAAAACATGGATAAAACCATTCATAAATAACCTTGGGGCTACATACGAGTACAAGGATTCAAATTGAAAACAAATAATTCATCAATTTCCCAATACTGGCTAGTTTTCATTAAGCATCAAAATGCCATGAATGTTTCCAAAGTCAGGGCAAATTCATATGTTACCACAATGCATGTTTCGTGTGCTTTTGGGCCGTTTCCCTCAGTATGCGTTATGTTTATAGCGTATACGACCTGGAGAACCTCTGCTTGCTGAACGGTATATAACGAACCCGCAGTACGGCGTGTGTGGAGCGGGCACGGTCGGCGCGCTAGGCGCGGTGCCGGTGTCTGTTGATCACATTGACGCCAACGAACCCCAAGTCACGCTATTAGACAGAAACGCCTTGACTTTCCTCGAAGAGGTCGGCGAAGGATGTTTTGGGAAGGTTTACAAAGGTAGGTGTCTTTCACCTTCATGTTTTTCATTATAGATAATACAAACCATAAAAAATCTAATTAAATGAAATGGTGTTGATATTTAAGATTGTTGGCTTTGAAATAATTCAACATTAGCCCTACTTTGTCTCAAAAGTCATCGTCTAAGGCTTAAACTTATCCACAATTTCAAAATTAGATCGTGAACTCAAAATTATTTTTTGTCAATTTGCTTACGTAGGTTAAACTGTGAAACGAAAAAATTATATATTTGAATTGGTATGTTTATTTTGAACAGGGGCTTTACGAAACGCCACGGGCGAGCAGGTGGTTGCTATCAAAGTGTTGAAGGAGAGCGCCGGTCGCACCGCACAGGAGGATTTTGTTAGGGAAGTCTCTATCATGTCGGCATTCCGCCACCCCAATATTTTAGCTCTCATTGGAGTCGTTTACAGAGGTAGATATATTATAAACATGTTATATTTGTTATGTCTGTTGGTGACCTTGTAACTTCGTAAAGACTTCACTGATTGCTGTTGATAAATGGTTCCTCAGTTTGGCAGAATGAAATTAAATAATATGTATTTTTTCTATATAAATAAATAAATGAAAAAGTCACGTTCACAGCATGTATAGTTTCGTCGAGTCGATGAAATGCGATCGCCCCGAATAGCTAAGGCATTATATTCAATTCTGATCACAATTACTTTTTTCCTGGTTAATAAATTACGTATCCGTCTGTAAAACAAAAACTTCAGTAAAATTTTTGAGTTTTAAAATGGATACCTAGTCATTATTAAGCAATGTCAAAGTTTATTCAATATACTTTAAAACAAAAACGTCAGCTACAGTGATTGTTCGATTTAACTAACACCCTGTTCACTTTTTCTAAATTCAAACCAAAAAACTTGAGAAATCAAACTGGTAGCGCCATCTATCGAAATGGACAAAAAACACCTGTTCAAGTTTTACACATTTACTTATCTATGCTTTTAATAATAAGATATTTATACATATAACTATCTATGAAATGCTTATCTATTTCAGATGACATCAATGCAAGTCCTTGGATGGTTTTCGAATACATGGAATGGGGTGATTTAGCGGGAGTATTGCGCGGGTCTCGAGGTGGCGGCAAACCTGGACCTACGTTGGATGAACCAGCGTTACTCCGCGTGGCATTGCAAGTAGCGCGAGGCATGCAGTACCTTGCATCAAGGCACTTTGTTCACCGAGACCTCGCTGCCAGAAACTGCCTCGTCGGTGCCCAATTAGCAGTAAAAATTGCTGACTTTGGCATGTCTCGCGATGTGTATACGTGCGATTACTACAAAATGGGCGGTGAACGTCCAATGCCAGTGCGCTGGATGCCCCCAGAAAGTATCGTATATGCCCGTTTCACCCATGAATCAGACGTATGGTCCTACGGTGTTGTACTTTGGGAGATCTACAGCCGTGGCAAACAACCATTTTACGGCTGCAACAACGATGGTGCTACGAAACGAATCCTACAGGGAATCTTATTGGTACCACCCGAGGACTGTCCTAGATTTGCCTGCGACCTAATGCGAGCGTGTTGGGCCACAGACCCAAGGGACAGAATTGGCTTTGATGAAATATGCAGAAAACTGGAAGTAGCCGAAGCTGCTGAAGCACCTTTGACACAAACACGGTTGCCACGGCCACCTCCTCCGCCCCAGGATTCTACGGGCTACTTGATTCCAAAGATACCCCCCTGCGTTGACTATCTGAAACCAATTCCAGATCCGGACCTTGACTCCGATTTCAGTGACGACGAAATCGAAGAGGAGTACACTTGACGAGCACCGTCGGCGTCGGTTTCAGAATATGTGCCGCGCTTTTCGCCCCCTACAGCTGCGAGCAGAACCTTCACATTCCTGCCACAGACAAGCACAGACCAATTTGAGTGATTGCATTAATAAACTACATTCTAGGGACTGAAATGAATTTAAGATCTTGTTTGATGATCTGTAAAAATACTCAGTTACTTAGTGTGATATTTTTATAATAAATAAAATTATAGGTTCATAATCGCTGTGTAAAATATAAAAATGTTACCCAACAATTTGTACCTACGTGATTCGTGTGTAATGAGTAAATTGTAAAGTTATTTATCGTGCCATAAATATTTTACCAAATGTCTAAATTAATCTGAATTTCGCTAAAGTGTATATAACAATATTACGGTTAAATATGTAGTTATAAGTAATATCTAATTCTCCTTAAAATGACTGACCTTTTGGTCTGATGGTTAGTGTATTTCATTGTTAAGCCGATCTTGATGGGCTCAAAATAAAATATTTGTGTGATGGACTTTGATGTTTGTTCCACGTATGAGTATAAAATTATCTATACGTGTGTTTTTTTAAACATTTATATACTTATGTTTCTTCGCAATTTGGTCATCATAACAGGTTTGTTTATTTGACTATTAGATGTCGTGTGAAGTGTTTCAAGATATTATTACATTATTGAATCTCTGCTACTATCAAATTATTTTATAAATAAATTAAAAATGAGAGTATTCCGGAACTTTATTGTTAAAAAAATGTAACATCACATCTGTAATACAAGAAGGCTTAGGGAAAAGAGTGTAATACACACCAACCTTTCACCGCTTACGTTTAAGTCCAATTTTATGAATAGGTGGTGAGCTTATTGCCATACACCGAGCATAGACCCAGTCACTCCTAGAAATACTCAATTAGAAAAATCCAATTGTATCCAACCCGGGGTTTGAACCCAGGACCTCCTGGTCGGTAGTCGCGCTTGCAACCGCTCGACCAACGAGGGAATTTTTCGAGATACTACCATCTATATAAAATCGATTTCAACTCACTAAACATAAATAAATTTATTAAATGAATTAAATATATTAAAATGTATATAGGCTATACAATTGTAGGTATTATTAAAACAAGTAATAACTCAATTAATAACAAATACAATTTAAATATTAACCTACCTATAAATTTGTATAACATATTTACGTCTGCAAGTCTATGTGGACTGAGGTAGAGTGTATAAATATTAATTAATTAAATACCTACCTCAACCGTGTTGTTTGTGTATATTGTAAGTAAATTTTTATTTTAAAGCGATAGATCAATTACATTTGTAACATTATAGATGTGGAACATTAAAGTGTTCAGATATACTGTTACATAACTATAAAACTCTTAAAAATCAAAGGAAAGAAAAATTGAAATAAACCAAAGCAGCTATATTCAAATCCTTCGTGCTATTTATAATTGGTGCCCACCGTAGACGTCTTGTTAAAATTATGACGATTACTACGAATTAATACGTAACTTTAAATCGTTTTAATATATGGAAATCTCTCCCCCAAAAAGGCTAATATTTTATCGATAAGAAATATTTTCGCTCTTTACAATTCCATGACTGGTTAGGATCTGCTACACTAGGATAAAACAATTTATAGCGACATTTTTTTATTACCTATTATACGAGGAAATGATCAACCCTGTATACAGTTCTATTGTAGAATGTATAATACATAAGAAATTTATAAAATAACTATTAAATGACTTAAAATTAATATTGAGTACCACCCTTAAATGTGTTTGTAATTTTCGATGTAATAAATGTACCTATCAGACATCAATTACAAGAATTAAGTACCAAACTGTTTTAATTTTTATACGTTTATCACCTTGTTAGTTAATTTACTTTGATTACTTAAAGCCCGCCATGTATGTAAAGATCTGCTCTGTAAAATGTTATCTCCAAGCTTTTCAAATCAACTCAATTAAGTAAATGTTTTCTATAGATTAATAAATAGCCAATACATTTTGTTAAGTAGGGTAAGAAGCCGTACTCTGCGATACCCAGCCTACATGCTTAGCTTGGGGGTGGCCATATCCAGCATTAGACACAAACAGTTCGATGATGATCATGAAGTATTTTTATAGCTTAGCTATTATTATGTGAGATGTAAATTCTTCTAATTTCAAAAATTTGTAAGTTTGTGGACCCTCGAAATTCGTAAATTCATTCCTATTTAAGTCAATCTTTCAAATTTAATTCCTTTACAAATTCATTCGTCATTGTCAGCCTCTAACTAATCGGTGCTACTACTTCCGGTCCTGAACCTTCCAAATCCAGCAGCTTCCCGTTGTCTTCCTCGGGTCGTCAGACCATCTGGTAGGAGGGGGACCTACGCTCCTTTTACCGAGAGGTAGTCGCCACTCGATGACCTTTCTTCCCCAACGGTTGTGGGTCACTCGAGCAATGTGCCCTGCCCTTTGCCACTTAAACATACTAATTTTGAGAGCTATGTCGGTGACCATGGTTTATCTACGGATTTCACAAATTCATTAAGAGCACCTATTTGCATTTTGGGCAAAACTGACCTATCCACTAACCTATCCAAGAAATATTAGCGTAGTATACACTTTATACACAAT
>DWFT01000546.1:0-11515 GCA_018246795.1 Microceris patrobas patrobas
AGTGGCTGGCAGTGGTTGGATGCGAAGAGCTGAAGATCGAGCTTAGTGGCGTGCTATTGGCGAAGTCTATGTCCAGCAGTGGACGGGAGTAGGTTGATCATGATAAACAAAGATTTGGAAAAGTTCGGATGCACATTAGCAAGTTTAATATATGCTGATATAATAAATTTTAAAATAATATTACACTAGTCGCTTATGGGTCGATGTGTCTTTTTTTTTTAATTATTGAATAGGGAGCTAACGAGCAAACGGGTCACTGATGGTAAGTGACTGCCGTCGCCCATGGACGCCTGCTTGTCTTGGTTCATCGTCTGCTTGTGGCTTTATTTCAACTACATCTTCAATTTTTAATTATCGTCGAACTTTTAAAATGCACTTTTCATTTTAATTCAATTATGTTTCACAGAAAATCATTGACATTTTTCCTTTATACTCTCAAGTGTAACGGGTGAAAATGCAAAATCAATTTAATTAGAACCAGCTTTTATGAAGCTCATTTTTAAAGTCAATATAATTACACCCCAAGTCAATTTAGCCGTATTGTTCACAGCGGGGCTTTGTTCCCTCCTGTCTATGGTTTAAAATTTAATGTCATAATGTGGTTAAGGATTTTTTTGTTTTTTAGAAAATGATTTTTATCATTTTTTGAGATGTTGTTGTTTGAGGACTATAAAGGATTGAATCTGCGCCACAAAGTGAATTTTATATATGGCATTAATATTTGAATAGTTATTTGCTTATGAACAAATATTGCTTCAAAATGTGGGAAAATTGTCATATAAAAGCCACGTTATTCGGCACTAACTGAACTGAAAGCCATAAAAGTGGATCTAACTCTCTAAAAGACTATAAAACCTTCGTGAAAATTTGTTACTGGAGGTCATTGATCCTCAGTCGCATGCGTCCGATATTGCACCATTAAAGCATGAGCTGTGACGTGTGACTGTGACCAATTGATTATATCCGTCATACTGCTTGTATAATTTATATCTCTCCAACAATTTAATACATTAATGTCACAAATAATATTCTGCTTAAAAACCGTAATGTATTAGCCACCACTCAGGAGTTACAAATGTTTACAGGCAATGACGACCACTGACTATCAGGTGGCCATTTTGCCTATTGGCTAGACTAATAAAAAATAATATTATTATTCATAGCGTTGCATTGTATATCTGTTTGCCTACCGATTGATTAAATAATTATTTATTTCACCGATATTACTTAGAAACGCTTAAAGGGCTAAACTGTAACAATGTAACTATATTTTTTATTACTATGCTTTATTACATATACCTACATATTATATATACTTAAAAATAAACAATTTTTCAAGAGGCTGTAGTATAATCGCTCGTAACTTTGATCAATTTAGTTTGTACACCACTTTGCAATAGCCTTGATTTGTATTAACTTGTGATGAGTCACCAGAGAATGTCACCAACAGACTTGACTAAACTGATTTTATTAGCAGTCAGCTGAAGTTATTAGCAACATCAGTATAAAAAAATAAAAACTTTCTTTTACCATCCTTGCCCATACAAGATACTTCAAAAATCAACCTTCTTATTTAACAGCTACGTAGGATCAGAATGAAATTGGTCTTCAAGCATACATTCGTCAATCAAGAATCCTTTCAGCCACAAACGCGACAAAGCAATCAAAGCGAGCTCTCTAGATGCCCTCGAAATGCGTAGAAGCGAAAAACTTTCATTGAATAACAAAAGGTATTCAAGAATATTCTAGTATATGCAGATTTTGGCCCATTGACGTACAATGTCTGGTAGGAGTGTTTAAATAAAGATCCGTTTTGAATAACCAACTAGCAAGCGTTTTAGCTGTCACAGACAGAACCCTTCACCCTCTACATCTCAAAATTCATTTTCTACGTGACTGTCTGTCACGAACATTATAATTGATTTGGCTGTTTAAGTGTATAATAATTCTTGCGTACCTGAGGTTTGTACCTCTAGCATTTACCTACGTATCACCATTATTTCACCATTACCATATCACCTAATTATCACCATTATCATTGTCATCTCCATCATCAAATATTTTATGGCTCCACTATTGGCCAAAGGCCTCTTTTAACAAATAAAAGCGAGATAATGTGTCACAAAGCCCAGCAAAAACTAATTGCGTAAACCTTTACGAAGATATCATTAATGCCTAGGTCTCACATTGTTTCCTTTTAGCACATCGAACTTTAAAAACGCACGTAACTTAGCAAACTTTGAGGCCGACACGTGCCGGGCATTGGAACTGTAGACCGTGAAAAAGCGGGACAAGGCGGGAGAGATATTCTGAACCACTAAATTATTACTGTTCGCACAAATATTAATATTACACAATTGTTTACTTAATTTAAAGTTGTCGAATGGCAACCTGTTCAGGCAGCGGCAGACAATAAGGAGGCACCTAAATGTTCACAACATAAATGAGTTTTTCCGAAGCGCAGCGAAGTTTCCGTTTGATTAATGTTTCGGTCATGAAATGTAAAATGAATGTTGAGTAACTTATAAAGGTTTAATTGTGGGGTACGTAAATCTTAGGTCTCATAAAAAGTGAGTTATATAGAAAAAACAGATGTTTATCCGAATGTAAATCCGTGACTTAAACCTTTTCCAGAATCGCCATAAAAGGGCACAAGTGCCTTTGAATTTCGGTTAATAATTATTTTACTCACACAGTGAATAATTTTTAATTGATGATGATAGAATTATTGGAATAAGATTACATGCATACATATCTTCCCGCTAGCTCTCTCAAGGAGTAGGCAGAGAAAAGGAATAAGATAGTAATAAGTAGGCAGGGAACAGGACTACCACTATATATAAAATTAGTCTAGTATATATTCTATTTAAAGCTAGTTTTTAGCACATTGTTAATGAAAACAGATATAATCGCCTCAAGTATAAATGTGAAACAGGAGAACAAACTTTGAGACTGAAACACAAATTGTTTCAATAGCGATTGCCTAGCGCTGTTAATATTTTTGTAGACATAAATATTTTAATACTTAAATATTAATTCAAGGAACATTCAGTTAAGTTTATAAATTAAAGTGAGATATTTAAGACTTTTGAAACTAAGCATATGGATTAATCTATAAAATATAATAAAATAGGTGTGCATGGATGGTATCATTTTAAGGGGTCCAAATCCCAGCATCTATCTGACCCTTCGCTATCGAACTCCCAAAGAAACATTCTTACTGTTGTTGTACTCGACTTCAATATTTACAGATTTATCTCAATTCGTATCAACCTCAATATGTATTTTTCCTGTATCCTATCTTTGCATATTATGGTTAGATAATTTCATAAATATAGATGAGAAAACATACACAATAATGCATACGAAGCGCTCATATAGATATATCACTGGTCCGTCGGTGCAGTGGTTAGTGAAACTGACTGTTGCGCCTTGGGTCGTGGGTTCGATTCGAACCGAGAATAAAATATTTGTGTAAAAATATCTATATGAATAAATACGTATTTATATGTATCTATGTAAGCTATGTGGCATATACTTTCCTTATCAGCCAGTGCGTGTTTCAGAAGTCACATATGTACTAACGTCTCTTTAGAAGTACAGTACAAGACTTTCCGGTGCTAATTTAACTGTTAACTGGATTAAGTTACCTACCAACTTCCTACACGTCTAACAGCTGCTTTACATTTAGTCTGTAAATTCATTTGAATATCTGACATTTCTCTACCTAAGAAGTCTCCCTAGGGTACATATAAGATATGTGAGGCGATGTGAGATATGACAGGCGTGCATGAAAAGTTTAAGGTATGTAAAAGGTGCGAGACATACCGGAGTCGTAAAGCTTCGGCCCCGGCCTATCTCAGATACCCGGTGCCTTCGTAAGTTTTGTGTGAAAGGGAAAAAGTGTAAAGTCTTAGAGGGTAGGTGTTAAGTTAACACAGACTTACGAAATGATTTAACACAGGCCATTTAAGTGCCCGTGGTGCTTTACGCGTAAACTGTCGACCGATAAAAAAACGTGGCAGTAAAGCCCATCCGTTACTTTCGAAAAAATCAAATATGGAACGTGCTGGCTAAGGTCATTGACGTTTGATGAACATTATTTCACTGTGAAATTCAAGTTTCCTCTCTGGATGAGAAAAGTGGAGTATTTAAAGTAATTCAAGTGCATCATAGCACCCGCCGTACGACTTTTATAGTAGGTACTTTGAGGTTTTTTTAATAATATTTCCATAGCCGTTGTACACGTACTGAGAAATTGTATAGTTAAAAATGATATAGTTATTCATTTTTGTAAAGTTAAAGTTGTCAGGAATTCGAATACCGATACCTACTGATTTCGAAAAGCGAGCGTCAGATTCTGTTAGAATGTCTGAGAAGTTTCCAAAAAAGTACACAGGGAATGACCAAATACACTGAAGCAATTGTACTTAAATTGATCTTTGAAAAAACTTACCTGTACCTACTTAATGTCAAATTCTTAATAATCACAGAAGAGATAATTTATCCGAAAGACGAAACATATTTATTTACTATCAAACTAATATAAAATTTCTTCATATACAATAGTACAATAATTAAAATCTTTTCAATAAGGAAATAAAACGTTTTTAGTGTTAAAAAAAAAACAAAGATATTACAGCAATTAGAAATTAAATAAAATAATATTCTAACGAATCCAAAGAGCCTATATGAGAATCGAAATTACTTATGAGTTATTTGAAAGTGGCTACACTAATAAAAAAATTAAAATAGATATTGGAGCCTCTGAACGAAGGGCACGACAATTACAACTTGGCAGCGAAGATCCCTTATCTGTTCCATTCCTTTTAGTTCGCAATCCGTTCACCCCTCATTCATTCGCTCAACGGAGTGCAAGTTTCGTGCCAACCCCAAACATCTTATGTTCTTTCACTCGTTACCGGAATTCTATTAAAAGTTTGGTGAAATGGTTATCGGATCGAGGTAGAACCACCAGAGCGAAAACTAGTATAATAATCCGATAAACTTCAGCACCTAATGGTTTAACTTCGATACAATAGAAAGCATTAACACTATTTTCGGAGGTGCCTATTGTGTTCGGCGCTGACGGTTGCAATTCGAAATTACTTATCGGACTTATTGGATTGTGGATCACCAAATTTATTTATTACACATTTCTTTCATAGTCTCGTTAGGTTCAAGAAAGGTTTCTGTGTAGCCTGTGTCACGTCCTTTCGTTTACGCTATATACATAGCAAATTACAACGAAATGGTTATAGCTATTTCAATCTAACAAAAAAACGTTACATCACGCCCGTAATCCGAGAAGTGGTCGGCAGAGGAGTGTAGTCACTCCCATATAATATAATATATAAATACCGATATAATCCCCAAAAATGGGGCTTCTTCAGATACCGCCTACTCACCTATTTCCGTTAAAGGTTTCAAGTTACAGATATAGGAAAATACAGAGAACGATGCCATGGTACATAATATTTTATATTGAACTATCACTATCATTATTACTTCCGGACTTTCTATCTCTTTCTAACATTCTTTAATCCGTCCTTTTATTGTAAATCGCATTAAAATTGCCCATTTTTGTACACAATGTCTATTAACGTCTAAGGATTATCATATTTAATAATACATTTAATGAAGGTGTACATGAATACTCAGTATGAACTAATCTCTCATACATCTCTGTATCGTAATAAACAGTTTACATACATCACTCGCCCTCACCATGGAATCTTGTTATATCACCATCATAACGTAAATTGATTCACCGTGAGTTACATTTCGAGTTTTGATTAAATGTATTGATATACATATATGTATATTTCGTTACTAGTTTTAATTATTTAGGCGATAAAATTAGTGTTTTATTGTATAAAACACAAAATAAAAAGGAAATCTTAAAAATAAAAAAAACAAAATTTAGGTCGTAATAGAGCACGATTAAATAACGACAATATAAAAAAAAATCTCACCACCTATTCCATAGTGGGACATAAACGTAACCGGTGCAACGTGGGAGTGTTCTACATTCCTCTGCCTACCTCTTTGGGGATTACAGGCGTGAAGTTACAATATAAAAAAAAAAAATGACATGTTCCAATCGCAAAGAAAAATGATGTAGGTACATTTTTGTGGATAAAATCATATTTAGGTAATTTAAACTCAAAGCTATTTCAACGTGAGAGGCTAAATGCATGTATACATATTAAAAATTCATATTACATTTCAAAACAGTCTGCGTCCAGTCACGTGCTCACTTCGCAAAGAAAACTAATAAAACTGATTTTCTAACCCCGGCAACTGCGCTGAAGACATAATAGAAATAAAATCACCGAAGCAACTCGCAAACAGACTCATGAATGAATGTATAGAAACGAAAACAACAGGTGAGCAATAAATTGTTGGAATTGGAAGAAAATGGAAATTTAATTGCAAATATTTCATTCAATAAACAGACTCGTATTTCAGTTGAGAATATTATTGCAACAATATACGATATACGTTTTGAGTAAATCTCGATATGAAAGGAATTACTTTGTCGTTTCAACGACGCACTGAATAATAAATCAGCTTAAGCATAGAGCTACATTGAGCATACATAATGTATAGAGAAACAATAAAATCGAGTTGGAGTCAGGAAAATATCTATAGTTTACGATCCTAAGTAATGTCTGTATTTATTGTGCTTATATAAATACATATTATTACTATTATTTTTAGAAGCACGTGACATCACGCTTGTAATCTCCGAAGCGGTAGACAGAGGAGTAGTCGTACACTTCCACGTTTCATCAGTTATGTTTATGTCCCACTATTGAGTATTTGGTGAGCCTGTCGACATGCGCAGAGTACAAAGCCCGACTCCGAACCAATGCGAAAAATTTCAAGATAGAAAAATCCAATAGTGCTCACCCCGGGAATCGAAACCAGGGCCTCTCGATCAGTAGTCGCGCTTACAGCCAACTTGACCAACGTGGCAGACTTATAGAAACACCATCATATAAACCTACTATTTCACACAATGTGTCACATGTGTCACATATGTCACACAAAATGTCACATGTGCCTAAATTACATGTAATTTAACTCTTGTTTTATATGTGCGTGAATCATATCTACTGTTCTAAGTGTTAAAAGATTTGCGGAAAAATAATTTTCTAGAGAAAAGTTTTAAAAAAGAAAGTCAAGCAGATTTAAAGTCGGACCAAGAGAAGTCGATTAGGGGAGGTCTATGTCCAGCACTGGATGTCCAAAGGCTGACCGATTGATGGTTAAGTATAAAATAGGCTGATAAGTAAGACACATATATTATGCAGTATCGGGACACACCTATTTGAGATAACACAAAATTTGGAATTTACCCTCCAAATAAACCTCAAGTACTAAGTAACATTTGTAACAGTGAAAGACAATTTCAGAAAAGTGATGATACAAAACTCTTAAATATACTTTAATTATCACGTAGAAAACGCGTTACAATAACCATTTACCATCAAATAGACTGCAGCTGTTAGCCGTAAAAGAAGCTTAAATATAACTTTCTCAAAGCCACGTTGATGGATGAGTGAACGACCAGAAGCCCTACGTCACAACCGACCGTGAACTCATTACGCGAACGTCAACGAAAAAAATATATACGAAAACGGAATACACATTCCGCCGGAATCGCGGGCGAAACAAATCGAGCTGCGCTTTTCTTTCCCACCAGCTTTATGCGAGAAAAGTTAGCCGGAACCGAACCCGCTAGGTTTTACTGAACAAAGTTTGTATCGATACACGCGCGGAATACCATTGCCGGTATTCCGCCAGCTAGATTTTTACGCTATTCTTCACGTTTTTATTGACAATGAGCACGTATGTAAATATGTAATCATACTGCGTAATTGTGATAGGTATACATTACGCGGTATGCTATGAGGTAATCTGACAATTAACGATAACACTGTGACGGTCAGAATTAATAAATCAACTTAAGTTTGGATTAATACTGCTAGAATATTAATTGAAACATATTTAATAACAACAAACAAATATAATACGTGGTTTCAATCTCATAGTTAACTGTTTCAGTATTTGTATCCAAAAGACCAGTACAAAAGTATCATGTATCGTTTCGTAACACACGTTACATAATGTTGCTTGTTTGTTACATAAACACTATGTATAAACCTTGTTGTCCATAGCATTAGAAGATCCTAGGTTACACGTAAATTAGCATATAAGGATTACAGCTCTCATAAGTACATGTGTATGACTTTAGTAAAGATTAAATCGAAAGTACAGGGAATAAACTTAGGTAACATTAAGTTAGGTAAAATTAACATTAACTATTGATTGATGTTTTTATTAAAAATACGCATAGGGTTTGTTAGAGTAAATTAGTTTTATTGCAAGAGAAGTCAGGTGTACACATACGTATCAAATGTACATACATAGCTACCATAATAGTTATATAAAATCCTAATTATTGTTGTCTCGATACCAATAAGGTACACTTTTACATTTTTACGTGAAAACCGATAAGCCAATACTATGAAACATAATATGAAAATGGGTACTTAATCTTAAACCTGCATAACTGCTTATAATATTTTGACAAATCGACCTCTAAGTGAATGAAACTAACGTCAACCCTTTGTTATTTTATCTTTAGTTACGACTTAGTTGCTCTTTGTACAAGAAGTATTGATTTGTAATAAATTTTCATATTAAACGAAGGGAATATATGTAATTGCACTTTGACGGCAGAAATTTAACTGAATTGCGTTCTAAATTTAATCAAAATTGATTATTGAAATTAGAATTTCTTCTTCAATGTTCAATAGAAAATGTCTTTAATTTAAAGGCTATAACATATTCATTTGCAACTGCGCAAGTTCGATTCGTTCGAGTCTTTGCTCAGCTTCCAATATATTATTCTCTGTCGGTATATTTACACGTCTCCAACATTCAGCTGGAAGGCATTTTCCTCGTTCGTATAAGAAATCTCTATTTTATGTATTCCTAGTATGTTTTGTTGTTTGTCTTGTGATTTCCGCTGTTAGTTATATACGAGTAACATTCGTTTAAACTAAGCTATTGAGCGGTCCATGCCATTTTGTTTCGTAACTAAGCTATGTACGTTTATATTATGGGTTATATAAAACATAATGGTAATCCAATGCACAAAGCTAGTAGATTAGTGATGGAAAGACGAAAGTATGTTTATATGCAAATAAATAGTAGAATCTTGGATTGTTTGTAATTTTGAGAACAATATTTTTTTTTTATATTTTTACTTTCACAAAAGTCCGATATTAAGCGGTAACGACCAATCTAAACTAACGAGAATTTGGTACAAAACGTAGAACTTCTAGTTTTCTTCCATCTTAATCACTATAGTATCGCTATGGTACCATTAGGAGTCAGCCATAAACAATATACGTAATTTTATTAATATTATGTTGGTAATTACATAGTCATCTTCAATATCATTATATCACATTCTCATCCTTAGTCCACTGCTGCTCGTAGCCTTTCCCTGATAGGTTTTAGCCCATACTAGGTAATCGTACATAAATCTGTTTCTAATTTTAACTGATGTTATAATCGTGTTTAATTTGACAAATCAATTAACACAACTGATTGAATCGTGATTTATTTTTGGCGACATCAATATCATTTAATAAAATCTTACAAACGGCCATAGACCACAGGGTTTATTTACAAAGAATAAGTTATACATAATTATTACTGGACCGATAAAACTGCAACGTACATTTATTTTCATTCTGAGACATTAACTAATATTTATCAAATAAGTTATTAATATATTATAGCCAATTTATTCGTAACTTCTTCTACTTTTATCGAAATGCCTCGTTTCATTATTGTCAGAAAATAACGCAGAATGAGGAAGCATATAATATTTAATATACATTAAATTATTTTTTGCAACCTACCTTATCATGTCGTACACAGTATAAGTACATGTGTATATTATATCTATTATATGGCAATTAATTATTCGTTCCCAATCTGTCATGGGTGAGTAATAACCAACCAAATATAGATTCGAATCTAGAATACCTAGGCTTACCAAATGAGCTGATTAATTAATTGCCGCTGATTAATCTCAGAAGCTAGTTTAACGCAGATATGGAACTTAATACGTATTGTGTTATAACAACTTTAACAGCTAGATAACAGTGAAATGATCTGTATCACGATAATGAGACCTTCAGACTTTATATTGAAAGGCTCACATGTATAATTAAATCTTAACATATCAACTAATTAAACCTAATAATTCTATTAAAATGTTATCTGATGTTAATATAGATTCGGCTACTTCTTTTCTTAAATATTGTATATCATAGATATTAGTAAACTTGACTTCTATTCCATTCACAACACGTTCCGTTATAGTCCCCAATAATCCTACAGAAGAGCTCTGACAACTACGTGATTTTAGTGTGATATTTCTTTTTTTCATTATTATTTGAATGGAAGTAAAAAAAAAATTACCAGATTTGCGTCAACAGATTATTAAACATATTTAACAAAGTTAATATGCCGTAGTAGTTAATTGATTTATAATTCTACTTCCCACTGAGGGTTTCGTAACACTGGCACGCACATATGAGTCTAGGTATTTATGTACTTTTAAAAATTGAACATTATATAGGCAAATAGCACTTTTCGGTTATCTAAAATAAGTTAAATCTGGCATCTCGCACACGACCCACGTAGTAGACCATGACCTTCACATTTCCCATCGAGACGAAAGAAAGAGATACAGGTAAGAACTCGATGAGATTATTAACTTCCAAAATAGACAAAAAATAATCATTTAAATCAATTTGAACTTTGCTACAGCCGATTGTTATTATTATATAATTTTGTTTAAGCCTTTTAAAATCATCAAATTCATCTTCATCATAATCGTCAACGGCGTGTTTCAATACACTGCCGGATATCGTTCTGCAAGAGGTTTTTATCAATGATTTGCTCACGGAAATTTGGACTCAGGAATATATTTAGGTTTGTATAAAAATTTCCAACAGGTGGTGTCACGACATACGCTAACGTCGCCAACCCGAAGCTAAGTAATCTACTATTCCTTACATCATCGTCAGTTAGAAAAATAGTGAAGAAGAACAAAAACACTGATGTACAAAATTACACAAGTTATTTTGTTTTCCACTGTTGTTGTACAAACTAGAAAAACTAAATCCAACTGCTCCACGGTTAGTTTTAAAAGTTGACGTAGAAACAAAGATAAAGATTTCACTGGCAACAGAAATCTTCGGAGAACTGAGAAACAACGTGCCAAGTCAGGTTTTGCTTGTAACATTGTTATTTTTTTTTCTTTTTCAAGGTATTGGCATGTTAGGTTATTTTTTATTGTATAAGCTGAAAAACAGGCAAACGGGTCAGCATCATCATCAGCCTATTTCAGTCCACTGTTGGACTTAGGCCTCCTTCAACGCGCGCCATCGCGTCCTGTCCTCGACTAACGGGTTACCTGATG
>DWFT01000547.1:0-11510 GCA_018246795.1 Microceris patrobas patrobas
ACTTTCTCCATATACGCATCCGCAAAAACTCCGCAAGAGTTGATGCGGATGCGAATGCGGATGTTGAAATTAATGCGGATGCGGATGCGAATATCCACAACACCCTTCTTATGAATGTATAACACATTCAGCGTCCGATTATAGAAATATAATAAAGCAAGGAGCACGCGGTCTATGCAAACATCGGATAGGAAATGAAATAACTTGCCCTCCGAAGTGTCACCGGCGGCAGCTCGGACAAATATTTGCCTTCTATTATCTCCACGAGAATCATCTAACGTTGGCGTCGGCTGGCCTCGTACGTGCTCATACCAGCAGGACTGCGGTTACTTCACTGCTTTATTCTGATTTTTATGTAGTCTATTATCATATCATCATTTCATCCTTACAGACCTGGCGCCTTTCTTTTATATCTATCAGGCATTGTATCACAGACTGCCCCTCTATAACACACATCAGCCTGTCTAAGTCCACTGCTAGGCATATGCCTGAGGGCTTTTTATTCATAATCCCTATGCTGGGCATGCGGATTGAGGATCGTAGATCACGGTTTCTCTAGCACCACGTACTCTGTTGCTTGTCGTCCCGCGGCCAAGGCAAGTAGCCATGCCTCGGTAGGCAGCCGCATAAAGCACTCAGCCACTCCATACCCTTGCTTTACTAATTCAACTAATATTTAGCAGTATTCTAACATGTTCCATATGACAGGAGTTGATCATTCAGCATGTCATCGTTTACCGTGAA
This sequence comes from Microceris patrobas patrobas, assembly GCA_018246795.1. NCBI lineage: Eukaryota > Metazoa > Arthropoda > Insecta > Lepidoptera > Hesperiidae > Microceris > Microceris patrobas. The sequence continues at coordinate 745 of DWFT01000547.1, forward strand.
ACTTAAAACAGATATGTGTATTTATTATTAATATAAACTTTAATTATGTTTTAATTGTCCTGTTATTAATAACTCAAGCTATAAAAGAATATGACTCCATAATTAAGTGTTTTATCTAAAAACTTGTAATAACTCTGTGTAGGTATAAGATTGTGATCGTATCAATAAAACTGTAATTATTTATATTATCAATAAGAGCAGTGGTATCCTAGTGGTTTGAAATTCAGCTTCTTAATTCTCATGCCGGGACTGGGTTCAAAACCAGGCGCGCATCTCTGTACAAAATGTGTTTTAGGATTAAATATAACTCGGTAAACGGCGAATTAGTATTTAAAAATCTTATTATATTGTGATGATATTTTATATTAACAATAATACCATTTATTAACAACATATGAAGAAACATGAATGTGCAATTAAATAATAACATTTAGTTTTAAACGTGACATAGATTTTTAACGTTTTTACACAGACTAAAAATATAATTGCTTTATGATGTCCAATATTTTGTTGATAATTGAATAATTATTACTTGGAATAAATAATTATTATCAGCTAAAAGTCATACAGAATTAAGGAAGTACAGAGTTTATAATCCTATAGTAAACAATTCAATACGCTAATTCTATTCCATGGAACATATAACGTAAGTAATGAAAAGTGGTAGTATTACACTTTTCTTCCTACCCGTCCGGAAAATACAGTCGTAATGTTACAGCAATAATTTTACGATAAATAGCATAACACATATAAAATATCTTAACTAAGTAGACGTCCTATCTAGCATCCATCTGGATCGAGTCTGGTTCGTAGGACACGCCATAAATTACAATTATCTGGTGTAAGTAAGCGATTCCCTCCGCGATTGGTCATATCGTATCGGCTCGAGGAAGCGTGGTGGATGGACTGCTCTTGATAAATATTAAACTCGGCTCGAGATGTGAAATATCCGATGTCGCTTCATTTGTTTATATTGTCCTTTTATATTAATGTATTGCGATTTCTATATTACCTGTACTTTAAATTTTATATTCTATAACAATATTATTTACTGAGACATATTTAAATGGTTTTATCACTTGACAAATGCCTTTGTAATTATTTCGCTGGCGTTTCGTTATTTGATAGGTTAGCGTTTCGCTTATATTCTATCTGATAAGGAGAATAATTTTGGAACCCATTAATGCACAAAAATTTCAATTCCGAATTTAATCTGATCTGGTCATTTAAATCAAAGGTTTACGCTAACATGATTAGGATTCCCTTGTCTAATACATCAAACTAGGCGCGGAGGTGCCGCAGGGAATCGTTCTATCTCCCCTACCTTTTCATTTTTATAATCTCTAATACAAATTTTATTCCATTATCTTACCCTAAAATGGAACTACGTAGCCTTACTGCTCGATTATATCGAACTATGTATGTTGGTTGTGTTAACGCTAATCGTTAACACTGGGAGAAATAGGATAACTTATTCGTATGCTACGAAACACAATAGCCTCTAGCGGTCATATAACCAATATTTGCAATATTGCTTAAATATACAGATTGTTTGCGATGTGTTCGCATGTCAAAACTCCTTGCCCCATCTTAATAATACAATGTCCCTATGATTTCTTTATTAATTTTAATTAATAGAGACAAGTACGAGAAAGTTACCTGATATACCTATTTGTCTTATTAATAACTAATTTTACAATCCTTATGCATCGTTTTTGTTCAATGTATTATGGTCGTAATGCTAATAGAATTCCTTACATTATAACTTTTATTTATATAACACAAACTATAAATAACAGTTATTAGTTATAAAATATTGATGTGTTTATCCCCAGCGGGCAGAACTAGTGACGGTCGCTTGTTAGATAAATGGATAGTTCCCGATACCGTGCCATGGGCCCCCGAGAAACATGGGATAATATTGGCGTTAGTTTTTTATTTAATCTTATGACATGTACATATATATTTCAAGATGATTTTTTAATCACTATTAACTTTCTATTAAGGCTAAAATCAGATAAATAGCATCTAACAACTTAAAATTACTTATAGGTAAATTAATAATACAAATATGTGTAAAATTTGAAATCCGCACTAGGCTAGCTTGACCGATTATGGAATTATTCCTCCACATTGCGAGAGAGAATTCATGTATAACAGTACTATGCTAAAAGGATAATTGATAATCATGATGATGGTGGTGATGTTAAATATACATTGCAATGTTAAATCCGACTAATAGTTAAAGAAGACGAAGAAGATAACAGTGAGTCTGAAAATGTACGACTATGTGAGGCTTAGGTGACTTATGATCCTATGTCCTGTATTTGATACTCCGGAATATAGTCACCCTCAGTAATGAGTAATCTGTGTAACAATCAAAATGTTATTGAATTCCTCGTTGCGTTCCGTTCCGCCTGAAGCGAGGTTAAAGTTTAACTGAAGGATATTTATAAAGCGTCCATGATATACTGCGATTCGTTATACGTGGTACCGAAACGGGTTATTGTTCTTACAAAGTAACGATAACAATGACACAAGACTTAATTGGAAACGGGCTTAGGCTCGGGTGTTTTCGTAATCATAATGTTAGAAGTTTGGATTACAAAAAAAATATCGTTATTTTATTTTCTAACTATCAGTTCTCTTTTGTCCCGTTAATTTCTTCGAGCCATTTAATATAATACCTCGGAAATGTGCTGTGACAAAACGTATAAATATTGTATTATTACAGCTGCATTACGACGCTTATTATAATATTACATTATTATAATATTACATTATTATAATATTACGCTATGTTGTAATATTACATTACCACTTGTATTTAACAGTGTCTAGTGTGTATGTGTTTAGTGGATCCTTTTCGATTATTTAATGTGATATTAAGATATTAATAATTACATTACATACATTAAATATGTATATTTAGTGTCTTATGTTTAGTGGGGTGTCATCGATTTTTTAAATCGATATTACTTGTTTATTACAATATCTAAGTAGTATAATTAGGTTCATCCTGAAAAGAGACCCGTGTTTAAAAGCAGACCGATAAAAGGGGTATTGAAGATGTTGAAGATGAAGATGATAATAATAGTTTTTCTATTGACATAGTAATTATACAACCCCTAATATTTATAATATGGTTGGAACATTCTCGAATAATGTTTAATAACTACCTTATCTACGTCTTTTATTTCAGTGACGATGATGCTTTAGATGTTGATTAAAAAAACAAGAGGTTCTAATATAGCGTACAAGGGCAGTCAAACACAATGTGACTACACTTAGATTTGACTTCCATTATGTTTGAGATTTAATTACACATGACACGAGCTATAGTGACCTTGTGTTAAATGACTTAAGGAAGCCAGTGGATGTTTTTAATATTGTGACATTCAACGTGATGTAACAATCAGTGAACGTTTATATGTAAATACAAATATATTGTAGAAGAAGTATGTCCGGTCTATAAGGGTAGCTATATTACTAATCGGGGCCCTTTAATTGTCCTGTAAAGGAAATGGCGTGAAGATATAATAATAAAATATACATTATTACATTACCCTTTGTATCGCCCCGAAGGGGTAGGTACATTAATATAGTAGGTAGGTACTCCTATTATTATTGCTTGTGCGAATTTATTGATACACAACAAGCAAAAAATTTAGACTCCGTGCTACTACTAGGATTTAAAATGACACAAATCCCAATAAAACTTTATCCGATCGAGGAACCGAATTCAGGACCTTTTGCTTAGCAGTCGCATTTGCCACTAATATAACAGCAAGGCAATCGATAAAATATATAAGAAACAAAAATATTGGTTTATGAGACCCATTTAAATTCCACACCAAATCCACGCGATCATTCTGATCCCGCTAGTTGTAGTCAACCCTCGTGTTGTAGCTTTGAGAGGTAAGTACGCGGCAGATCGCGAGTTCTACGTTTATTTATTTGCTCACGTCCCTGACGCGAACAGCTTATAAATATGCCTCGTTAGGTTAGGGCTGCCTCTAATCTCTTCCGTTATTATTTTGACAAAATACACGGCAACATCGTTGAAGACTTATTATGAACTTCATTTAAATCTGCTACATGGGAACAGTTTTAACTGGATTTTTCTCGGTAGGGTACTTTATGGCAAATATTTAAATTGTATCTTTGCAATCAAAATTAATGAAAATATAATTGCTACAATTTTCTTCAATAGAATTTGGTGTATTTTGTTAAATTTGCTTTTTTTACGCGCATGTTATTTTCTAGATACTAAAACCGTTTTAATAAAATATTTGATATTAACAAAGATTTGAATATTTTTCTACTTTGGTATATTTATATAATTTACTTTCGGTGGAACGAAATTTGCCATTATCATTTAATTTTATTTTTCTCGTTACATGTAAACGTTAACATTTTAATCTATCATATATCTCTTTATATAATAGTGAGTATATAGATATTATTGAGGGGATTTATATACTTTATTAGCGATCATTGTTTTCTTTTTGTACAAATTTTCCAATTTTCTTACCACCATCATCGACCTGTCTCAGCCCATTTCTGGATACAGGCCTCCTATACTTATTAGCGCCATCGCGCCCTGTCTTTAGCCCGTCGCATCCAGCTTCATATACAAGGATGTAATACTTTTTATATAACTTTATTATACGAGGACACCCACCAGTTGCTTACATGGCGGTATATTCGTTGTTGAAAACATAAATTAATTTGTTTATTATCCACATACCTTTTTTCTATCTATGTTATATTTTTCACAAACCGAAATTAATCCTTCCATTATAAGTTTCTTAACTATAACAACACTAAATATTTTTATGCAATATACATAGATACAAATATAACTGAATTCACAGTCTATATAACAAATAAACAGCCATGTTTCTGTTTGTCTACATTGCTTATTGGTTTAGTGGTTAGTAATTCTGGTTGCTGAAACTCGGTTTGTGGTACGATTCTGATCCAAGATCAATATTTGTGTGACTAGCACGGCTAATTATTCTGCTTAGTACTAAAATCCTTATCAGACTCGTATATGTACCAACAATTTGGTTGCTACAGCTATTGCGTCGCTTTACCTTTTAATATACCCTCACGGCACGTGCGTTACGATGTAGGCAGAGAGCACGAAGTGCCAAATATGTGTAACTTTACAGACCTGACGTGCTTTTTCTACTCATTGTAATACAAATATATTACAATTGAATAGTTAAGGTATGTTACGAATGTTATAAAGTATCCGCTTAACGTTCATTTGAGTACGCACTCGTGATGTGGGCGGCGCTTATCTGCGGTTGTCACTGCTACCGACGGTCTGCTAGCGGCAGCCTCTGGACACCACTCGTCTTATTATCTGTTTGATATATACCAACATTGTAAGAGTATTGTGCATTAATATTGTCCTGTACTAAATATTTTAGCGCTTGACTTTGTTCGTTTCGTAACGAGTAATGGGTTTGGTTTCAATTTCAATTTGTTTGTTTAGTGGTTGTTATTTGTTATGTTTTCGGGATTTCACAAGCCACGCCATATGGAAACTGCGCGTTATACGAATAATGTATTCTTTTAGACAGTTAAATATCGTCCTGTTTCAAATTTATTTACCAATACCAACCAGTTATACCAATTATACCAATACCAACAATCACTTGCGAGTTTACTAAAAATGTTTTTAGCACACTGTATAAACATGCCACTGTGACGTCATCACGCAGGTCAAGTAACCGGATTATAAAGGAAAATTTTAACTATCACGATTTTTTAAATTTCAATGCAATCGAGTCTTAGTTGGCCGAGTGGTTACAAGCGCGACTGCTGATCGAGAGGGCCTGGGTTAGAATCAAATATCGAGTACTATACCCGATATATGGCAATAGGGTCACCCCCTATTCCATGTTGGGACGTAAAAGGAAGTGATCAAATGTGACAGCGTGTTACACTCCTCTACCTACTCCTTCGGGATTACAGATGTGATGTTACATAATACATTTTTTATAAATGACGCATTTATTATACCGTTTAGGTTTTAACGCGTTGCTAATTGATATGACGTCATAAAGTTGTAAGTCTAATTAATCTTGGTTCTCTCTTAGGGGGAAATCCTCCATGCTGTTCATAAAGATTCGCCGTAATCAATTTTTAATTATATGTCTATAATAAAATGTTACATTTAATTATTTAATTGTACATCGTTAAAATTTTATTGTACAGTATAAGGTACACGTAAATTATTCATATTTATTTACGTAGGTATATTGTTTTAAAGTGCTAATAATTAAACATAAAATATAATGTATAACTATGATATTTTTCAAAAACTTCATATTATATATTACAAGTATTAAACGCTGTAAAAAGCACTTTATATAGGTACAACAATTTATAAAGAAAACCTCGAAGTTTTTTAAACGCAACTACAATTATGTGACTCCGTAAAGAACATTAATAAAATTCAGTCCGCCCTTGAAGCTTTTTTCAAGAACTTCAAATAGGTACTTTTTGTTAGTTTATCGTTACCATAGAATTAAGTGAAACTTAACGCGATGTAAATTACATGTGGCCGTCATGTGTTATTTTGTGGGTGAATAATAAATGTAAGTGATATAAGGTCGACGACGTGAAAAGCGGTCTCACACATGCCACTCGAGGAATTTTCTCTTCAACTTAATTGTATTACAGTGTAGGGGAAAAACAATGCAATTTACATGAAGGACATTTGGGCTTTAGTAGAGTCGCGCATAAATAACTAATAAAGCCCGATAAGGCCGGGTCTCGGAGGCCACTTACATAGATTGGGCCGAGTCTCCGCGCCGCACTCGCTCGCGAGTGCGATTCGGTTAATATGAGCGTGTGTGGAAATGCGGCCCAAATTAATATAGCTTACTATTTGTTTACATAAGTATTAAATATATATTACTGTGTTAGATGCGCTACGGATTAGACACGCCAGCTCTCTTCCGGGGTAAGCAGCGAGCATTAAGACTCAAATATCTCTATTTTTACAGATTTGACGCGCTTCTTTTACACAGTGTATTTTTCGCTATATTCCGGGTTTTGCCCTACAGTAGTTAAGGGTTATTGGGTTTCATGTCGATTTAAGTTTAGTGAAAAAGTCTATAAAACAAAAATTAACAGATTTATGAACAGGACAGAAAGTAGAAAAAAATTTATAAGATTTTCTTGTGAACAATATGAGCATCTGAATAAATGAGGCCGAAATAAATATCGCTAAGTACACAGCTGTCTGACGCAGACGTGTTTAATATATTATATGACGCCGAGATAATGTTGTGAGGATGTGTGCAGAAAATGTAATAGTTTGGACATTTAACGATAACACACATATTGTCATGCCTATTTCCCATAAGGGCAGGCAGATATTAAGACTTTCCATCTGCTACTCTCCTAGCAGGTATCTTCCACCTTTTATACATTCTTTAAATTCAATATACATACATACCTGCTCGTCTATAGAAGGAAGTTTCTTTAAAAGAAGATATGAGTGTGTTTTATTGGCTTTGATTTTATTTTTGTCGGAATTCGCAAGAAGAATTTGATTTAAAAACTCGGACAATTCTGCGGACACTTTTGGGGTGTTATAAAAGTTCGTGAACTTTCTAAATGAAGGAAAAATTATAAATAATATCATAACAAAAAACGTGTCTAAATAAAAAGTTAACACCGTGGGAGTTTCCGAATTTTACATATACTGAAAGAAAACCGTAAAAAACACACAACTTTTTGGAAAGTTTTAACCGTTTTTGTGTAAAGAAAAGTTTACATTTTCACCGACGTTTGTTCCAGTTTTTTATGAATCTCTTTTCCGCTCAAACAGAGACCTTGTCAAAATAAAAATAAATAATGTACTGAGGATTACGACGGAGAGAACGGGCGGACCCGTGGAACTTATTCTGTTAAATTGTTCTAACAACAAATATATAGACGTAAAACATGTCTTTTTTGATAGTCATAAATATATTACAAATTTACCTGTTGGTAATCGAGATGGGGCTTAGGATGTAGCACGCTTGCCTAGGAAATCCTTATTCACTCTTATCTTCAACAGTTCCAAGTTGTAAAAATCAGGAAATATTTCTATATTATATATCTATATGCTGGCAGTGAGTTCAATATTTTAGCAATCTGCAGACGGGATGTGGAGCCGGTGGACTTAAATTATGGGCCTTCTATTCCTACTCTCTATGAAAGTTTGGGTAACTTTCTATCAAGAAAACGAACTGCAGTTTTAGAAGGTTAAAAGTCAACCGCTTTCAAATAGGATCTTGTGGTCAAATATGGGCATTATTGATCAAATATGGTCTTTTAATAACATATTACACATATAGGCTGTGAATTATTAGTATGAAAGATTCATACGGTAACAAGTAGTACGAGTAATGGGGAATGTCGGTAACTTATGGCTGCTAGCTAACATACTTGTAAATGCGGGGAAATGGAAACTATATACTTACTTGAAGAATAGCCGTTGGGCATGGACTGATGTACTCAGTATCGATTTGTTAGGGGAGATCTCAGTGCCAAACTATACGAAGCGTTGAAAAGAATGCTTATTGTACAAAAATTCAAAATAATCAAATATTTTTTAATAAAACAAATATGAAGTCCCAGCAGCATGGATACTTTTACACAATGGTAAAAAATCAAAGGTAATAATGGATTCCTTACTAAATATACGTATAAAGAAGCACGTGTTTTAACGAACTTTTTAATAACAAAATTGCACGGTATTATAATATGTTTAATGTTACAAATGTCAATAAATTAAAGCCCTTACTAACAGGTTTTCAATAAGCGCTAAATGTTAAAACACCAGTATGAAACAAGCTTAAGTTAAACCTAATATACTTTATGTAGAACTGAAAGATTTAGGTTCAGCTTGGCTTAGCTTATGCGGCTCCCGACAAAAGCGGGATCTATAGCAAATATTTACTTTCTATTACCTGATGTCTGTGGATTTTTCTCAACGAATAGTCAACTTGAATAGTCTTTGTATGCGACATTGTATTGGGTGGTATAATAATAATTAAAATTTTAATATGATTTAGCTACCTTGATAGAACATTTGACACACTAATGTGCTAGTTAGAAGTCTCCAAAACTTGTGTGCATGTATGAGAATAATGAAAGTGGAAGAAGCACGACAGGTCTGTACAGATAGACGTATGTGAATGTCGGTGTCCTATGCCTAACTCGTTAGAAATCTGGCGTGATGGTATAAAAATAATAAATAAATAACATGGGTTTAAACAAAAACCTTAAAAGCCGCACTATTCTATTACAGCGTTGATAAGTGCGGCGAAGTGCTTCAACAAAAAAATATTTGCGTCCTCATGGCACATTCATTGCAATAATTTATACATGGCCGTGTATATACCCGTCTCCCGAATTTCTGAAGCATTAGACTTTTTTAATTTCACTAAAACGGACTCTAATTGTTCATATTAACACTGTAATACCTACTGTTATCAAATGCCAGATTCCTTACATTTGAGCCGTGTGCGGTATTTCTGGATGGTTCCAAAATATTCTTGTTCCAGGAGACCTATATTTGATTATGATTATTTGATTAGATCAAAAATAATTATCATATAAGACGTTTTCATTGTTAAACGTTCCAATAAGCAATTGTTGGAGTTAATTCATATGTCAATGCAATATCACGATTCAATAAATAATTGTAATAACAATTTTCTAGATAATATCTAGACGGTTATATAGAAGATATGTTTTGTATTTAAATATTTCGTTGCATTTTCGAGTATCTTTGAATATTCAAGTCTACCTGGTATATGCAACGTCCAGCGTAATTTCTTCTTGCTTTTTGCTAGTCCGGCATGGCAATTTAAATTTCATTCACTTTTTTTAAATTGTTTAGAGCTATGCACCAACGAGATCCTTGCACTTTGTTCAAATTCTGTCCAATATTGAGTTGATATTTGCTGTGTAAAAAAAATATTATATCATCTCAAAAATAAACCTTTATGAACAATAAAATTAATATAAGATAATAAAACGGCGACATAAATACATAATTCGATACGTAGCATAATAATGTTTGCGTGCCAGAATTATAATTGACATGGGGTTGAGGCGTCGAATATGAATGGATACGCGATATTTACTGTAAACGCGATCATCCTTTCATGAATAATTTATTCGGAGCGTCGTCGACAGTTAGGTGAACGCTGTAATTATGTAGGAGCTGTCGAAGTATAATTACAGAGGCGACGATACAGTGTACAAAGATAGGCCCGAGTGCGATATTTGATATCGCAGAAAACATGCAAATGAAAGGATCACGGTTTACAGCCCCGAGCGGAGGCGTCTCGTCACTATCATCCGGGTACATGTGTCGCGGTCCGCGCTCGCCTGCCTGTTTATTTGTATAATATTAAACCGTCATTCTAATTTCTTAATCCGCTTGGAAGTTTGTGCTTCGAGAAACAAAATAATTTTATATCTTTTAGAAACTTACGGCATTTCGAATAATATTCTGTTATTTTATTGAAATACATATAGATCGTAAAGAAGGTTATCGTTGGAGTTATTTTATATAGTCACGATGTAAAGACATCTTAGAAGGATCACTCAAAATGAAATACCTACATATACACATCACATTTCATGAGACTGTAATATGTTTCATCATCATCATCAGCCTATCTTAGTCCACTGCTGGACATAGGCCTCCCCAAAAGGGGGTTTATGTCCGTAATCTCCACGCT
>DWFT01000548.1:0-11510 GCA_018246795.1 Microceris patrobas patrobas
TGAGACTTTCCAAAAAGCTTTCGCGGAAAGCAATACCATTGAATTGACTTGCATGATATGTTTTTCAATGTATTCTTTGAAAAAAATTTCAAGATATTTAATACTGTGTAATGATACATTTGATGTAACACGACTAAAATAAAACCTGTATATTTGTTAGTTCTATATGAAAAAAATTGATACAACATTAAATTTAATCATCATTTTAGTAGTCAAAAAATACGTGTACAGTGAATTGAGTAAAATATTATAAGATGAAAAAATACATTACCCATCATGTTAGTCCCGAGCCAGAAAATAATTGAGAGCACATAGAGATCACTTCGATGGATACTTATTTTAAAATTGGAACTTAAGCTTCCGCCGGAAACGCTCTTATTTTAAATCACTACAATAATTCTAAATCCAATCAATCTAATACTACATACATAGTTAAAATTAGATACTATTTATAAGCGTATTTCGGTTTCAGCTACAGCATTAGCGTATTGATCGAGTTTATTAATTATTTATGGAAAGAAAAAATAAATTAAACAAATAATACTACTGTACAACAACTAACTATGTATGTATAACGCACTATAACTACAAATATAGCCGTCTACAAACTAATATCACACAAGTTCTGTAGCAAAAAAACCTAAACTTTTCAAAAACAATCATAACGGGATTCTATAGATTTTCCGCTTAATTACGCAACTAGTTCCATAAACTTTTCCACGGTCACGTCTGCAACGGATAAAAGTATGAAATGAACTCAAGGTCGCAATCACTTCACTAACACCGTTTTAATTTACAATCACTACAGACAATTAAAGCTTTTGTTGGGTGACATGCAACTATTGCCGCTATATTCGATATATTATTTCGCACATCTATTACAATTTGCATCTCATGACGTCATCGCCATTGACGTATGAGAGCAACCGAACTGTTTTATTGCTCGTTCCTTACGCTCGCTAAAACGCACCGGTTACTATAACACGCATGTATCAAAGCAACAGGTAACAACACTTTTATTATGTCCGTTCCGACTCATATTCTTTTCGTTTTTGCTACTCAATTTTCCCGTCGTGCTTCTATCGTGCGTAATGCACTGACTCTGACTCGAGCCTCGTCGGCTAAGCTAGACGGATGAACCGCCCCTGCAGTGGAGGGTCTGTCACCGAGCCGACATCAGTTAATCCCCACCGGTAAACACTTGCACTGTTTGATCTTCTGCAACCTCTTGCGTCTGAACGGCGGGTTCTGTCCCGGACAGCGTAACGTGACAGTTATCCAGATGAACTTCTTCGGTTTACAGAACGAACAGGATTTAAAAGCTGGAGGAGGACGCTCATCGTTCCCGTCGCGGCGCCGCGGCCCTTTGGGTATATAAAAGGAATTGCACTGCCCGTAACAGAATTTATTAATCACAGTTGTCGGTAAACAGCCCGGTTCACGAATTTTTTGAACCAGGGGTTCCGTCTTACACCAATCTTCCTTGAGATACTCCTTCTTGGTCACCACTAATGCATTTTTAGAAGATTTAAGAATATTGCGGTAATCAATTCCGGAAGGTAACTCTGTTGCATCCTCCTGGTCCGGTGCTGACACCACCATCGTTTCGGAACTGCCCTCGCCGAGTTCATTTCTTTGGACGTAGGACGACGCAGACGCTTGTTCAGTCCGCCTGCGAGCCGCCAACATTTTTTCAACTTGCTCCGTATCAATAATATCTAAAATCGAATCGGTCGGTGTGAACGGTCTCTTATTTCCGACGCCGGCACTAACACCGCAGGCTGCCAAGAGTGCAGCGGCGAATATCCACACGCACGATTTCGATAAATTCTCCATCTGCAACAAATTATTGAATAATAAATATAACGCGGCATGAATAAATTTGCGTGCGAACCGAGGCAATTTTAAACGTTGTAGGTTTGAAACGAGAGGAAGTCGTAGGCTTAACTCACGTTGTATCGCGAGATGAGGGCCACCATGTCGTAGGCAGTGCGTCGGTGTTACTGGTCCGCGAGCGACGCGCAGTGCGTGTGCGCAGGACCGGCCGGCGAAGCGGTAATGAGCGCGAACGCTCAATGGACCGCCGCTCAATGAACGAGATGACTCACAGTCTCACACACCGCGCCTCCACCACAGATGCGTTACTATCAGCGCTTTTCACAGAACAGACACCTCGCACGTGTTTCAGCTTACGACGTTGACAATGCGGTCTGAGATGTTTATTGCAAGTTTCGACAAAACAATGGCGGTGATAAGACGAACATCTGTTTACAAGCAATTGTCCTAAGATTCGTTGGAGATAAGAAGTTTACAGAGTAAATTAAAATACCTTAAAGACAAAACATCACAAGATAAGATGTTTTCTGAAAACATAAATTCACAAAATATTTTTGTTATATTACTGTACTTTTTAATAACTTTATTCATGGTAAGCAAAAACTTTAACTGACAAATGGAACACAAGGGACATTTTTTGCTAATATTATTATTGTTATTCGATCACGTTACAATGAAAATCCAAGTCTATAATACATATACCTATCAACATATGACATATCTATAGACTGTTTGAAATCACAAGAACAAAATAAGATCGTTTTATTTCATGACAAAAAAAATACGCTACTGTCAACGCCTCTAAGAGACACACAGCGTGTAGGCATATACAGTGCATGGTATAATTTATTAGTGTTTGGTAGCGGCGAGGCTCCGGAGAGATTTTCTCACCTATCGCCGGCGCCGAGCGAGGCAGGCGCCGGCGCAGATGGCGCAGTCGCGGAATCTTTGCCGCCCAGCCGCTTCCCACAATGCCCATACAAACATGAGATAGAGATGTACCAGTTATATAAATAACAATCTACTTACACTAATATTTACATACACATTTTGTCTCTCTGTGTTCACGATAAAGAGGCGCCATTGTTGACTTCGTCATTATTGGTTAAGGGCTGATTTGACAATATAAAGATGACACAAAGTGATTTGCCACGAGCTTTTAAATATAAATAGAGTGTCTCGGTATACAAAACTATACAGGTCTTGCTCGATCATCTGTACTTAGCTTGTCATAAATTTAACCCTACAATCTTGGAACCTTAAGAGACGTTTCCATAGAACCGCTACTCTACTCCTGGGCGACAATTCTCAATATTACAACTATTTAACTATAGCCGTCTAATACTCACACATAATCACCATATCCTAAAGCTAGGTAGAACCTGTGGTATGCTTTGTTTACCATTTGTTTTGTATATTTACTGTATATTTCTTATCTGATCACACGTATGCATAAACACACTATGTTATACAAATATATATTAACAAATATACATAGAAACATAATGATAAAATTAGAGATAGAGTAGATCCTGCCCATGACACAATTTTTTTTCCTGCATTGGAATCGATCCAACAAACACCCCCTTAACAATTGGGGACTTTAACTAATGAACAGCCTCTATTCTGATCATTTTATTGATCCTTGTCTCCGTATAACACACATTTTTTATTCGCGAATTTCAACCTTTTTCAAATAAACACTATTTAGCGTTTTCTTAGGTACAAATTCTAATTAACAGAACTATATATCTTGTCTATTTGAATGATGAAATAATAAAGTATAAAATAACTTACTATACTTAAAAACAACATGATTTTTTAAATTTTAAATATGGAATCGTGTCATTTTTAATTACCTATCATTTCGTTTGGCCAGTAATCAATCAAATCAGTGATCCTGTAATCAAATAATGGCTGAATTAAACATAAATGTGACATTTAATCATCAATTATTTAAACATCAATATTCGATACATACACATAATCATTTTATATAGATTATCACATTGATATCTATAATTTTTAAACAGCATAAACTCAAGTAACATCACAAAAGTACTCTATCTAACCATTAAGTTTAACTCGCATCACTAAAATATAAAACAAAGCCTCCGAAGCTGGTCTGTAGGCGACGTGTGGGTGAACTCAATTGCATTTTTACATAGAATCGTTAAAACCTTTCTCGACACAATAAAATGATTTTTTAAATACATTAAGAAATGTTACGACTATTTAAATAACTCATTTTATAGACAGTACTTGGGAGTTCCTTTTGAATTAATCCGTTCGAGTTGGTACGCATATCTTACTCAATATCGGTAGGCTACATCATTTATATTAAACAATAAATACATTAAAGACCATTTGGAAGAAATAATGGACATTATAATAAATATATAGGTATGTACGTACAAAATTTATATAAGAATATATCTTTATAATAAAAAAGCATTAATGCCGTGTAATGCGAAATTATTTAAATTAAATATATTACCTATTATAGGTAGTTCGTAACTGGTAAAACGTGGGAGTGTACTACACTCCTCTGCCTACCTCTTCAGCGATTATAGGCGTGATGTTACGTTTTTTTTTATAGTTGAATTTTATACTTCAAGCATCAGAGAAATGTTCATTTAAATTATTTCATCATTCTTTCATCATCAGCCCTACATCGTCCACTGCTGGACATACGCCTCCATATACATAAAGCTTATAGGTATTAAGGTATTTAACTAGATTGAACCAAGCAAAGTAGGCGTTTGATACTAAACGGCAATCTTTATATATAAACATCTTCAACACAGCACGTGCTGATCAGACTCTACCAAATCCGCGAAATTAATTGGGTTAATCCGTTTGGAATTATACAGCGTATTATGTAACGTATAATGTAGGATCTTAATAATTAAGCTGAGAATTGTAATATCATTTGGGTTTAGATAAACGCAACATTGCGCCTCAAATACCCAGGTGGTATGCAGAGAAATGTAGTATATATTCAAATTTCATCAATTATATTTACGTCCCATGGTATAGGTAGTGAGCCTGTTGCCATACACCAGGCACAGATCCAGACTCCGAGACTCTACTATTAATTTTTACAACAAAATCTAAGTTACTAAAGTCCAATAGTAGGTACTTGGCCCGGGATTCGAACCCTGGACCAAAAAAGCTTTTTACGATAAAAGTTCTATTTCTAGTTTATGTCGTGGACATCTTAAAAATATTGTGTTGTCTATGGCAATACTAAAACCAGGTACAAGTAAGTAATCATGACACTATAACTTAGTGACTTTGTCACTCACACATCTGCCGGCCCGGAAATCGAACCCGGAACTATCTGGCATGCCAGTATACTGACCGTTATTCCAAATAGGTCATTATGTCATATGAAAGATGACTACATACCATTTCTAGTTAAAAGAGTATTGAGACCATGTGTGAGTTAGAAGCGTAAAACATTTTATCTTCGTAGGTATTATGTACGTTAACAAATATTGGACATATGTGTAAATAGCCTTATATTTATGGATGTAGCTTGGTAACGCTTACACGAAGAAATTGAGTGAATGTATTCAGCATAAAAAATACAGTGCCTATATATTTGAGATAATTAGAATTTTTTTGCTAAATTTGATACCAAATTTTTCGATTCACTTTTTATTACTACAGTTTAAATTAACTGTCGTTATGCAGATCTCTTTAAAAACTCCCTACAGTACAAAAAAACAAACCAAAAACCTACTACTAATTGTAAGGTAAAAACCAAAGGGAAAAAGTATCCCATAATAATAGATTGACGTTACAATTTCTCAATAACATTTCCCTATTACAATGTTTAAAATCTATGGACGTGTGTACGTTACATACATAATATTGCTGTATCGAAATAACCCGTGCGCGAGAACTTGACACCTTCTTGTTTCATACATAGCGAACGACGACTGAATATCAATATTTTTCAATTTATTTTCGTTATTAAACAATAGTATAATTTTTATTAATGATCTTGTAAAATTTACAAAGAATTCTGATAATAAGTTTTTTGTACTTTAGAAACTCGCATCTGTGACGTCATCACACAGGTCTCCAGTTGTTGCACACGGGTTGCATGTGTGAATAATTAATAAAAATTACAGCGTTGTTTATATTACATTTTACATTTATGCACATTGGATAACATGCGTCCGTAAAATTCTCTGGGTATTGGAGTCCTGAAAAACCCGAACAGGATTTCAAAGCTGACAGTACTTGATTTCCTGTTTTAAAATGTGGATATTGGTTAACATATACAGTATGGAACGGAGTCGAAATGGTTTAGGATATTATGTAAATGCTATAATAAAATAATGTAACTAGTTTTTTTTACCCTTTTATCATTCCACTGTTAGACACGGGTCTCGTCCCAGAATAAGAGCGTAAGGCCATAGTCTGTTAACTCTACATACATACGATGCAAAAATCACAATAATTTAAGGATGCCTGGTATGTATATAGGTTCATTCGCATGATGATTTTAATTATGATGATGATACAGAAGATCATTTAATGATTGCTACAGACTTAACTACCAGCGTTCAAAGAACTGAGGAATGTTAGTCTCGACTGAGCCGAAGATTTTGCTATTTTTTGGCCGAAACCGAAACCTGAATTTCGGTGGTGCATTACTGCTAATAATAATCATTGATAAAATAACGTCAGATATGTGACTTTAATGAATATACGACACATCTCAAGAAATATAATTAAAATAAGACGAACTAAACTACTGGGTAGTAGACTACGCATAAGAAAAAAGTGGTATTCGTTCAAGCTCACCCGATTTTCTAAGAATCCATAATTTAACTGTCTATTCAGTTTTACAATATCAGGTTCGTATGGCGCAAGAATCGTGGGCCCGGAGGAAGTTCTTTGTGAGAGTAGTTTTTTTTTTCACCAAATAGGGCGCTTAAGGTGTCCATGGAATTTCATTCATCAGCATCCATTCAGTTTGTTTTGTTCACGTACAAAAAAAAAAACTATAATATCCGTCACACCCTAAGCGACATGCCGTCTACGTCATTTGTTGTTATACAGCGTGCTCTTTTCATGTTATGATATAAGTATAATATGCAGTTTGCACGCACCTTCTTATAACATAAAAAGAGCATCCTGCCTATCCTAATGCCTAGCAGCTTATCACCATCTTAATTATCATAATTTATATTACCATCATGATAATCGTCATCTCTCATGATCACCCCCATTTACCGATCAACTTTTGGACTTCTTAATCCGTTCAGAATAAAAATAATAGTATCTCATACTAACCAAATATGAATAGGTCGGTAGAATTTACACACGTTAAACTAATTTATAAAATTCTAGAATATTTAAGTTTCCACACGATGTGTTTCTGCACCCACGCACACATGCTACTTTTTTCCATTCTTCTATCTCTTATTTCAATTACCTTCTCTTTTTTCTCTATCAGAAAGTCACTAAAAAAACAGTACTAAAAATATTTTGTATTTAATACTTTGGTATATTTGCTTGGCTATTGATATAATTTTTAATTGCTTCTAATGTTATATTAATAAATATATCTTCTAATGCTATATTGTTATCTATATATTCTAATGTTATATTATTATCTATATTGCATGCAATATTTGTATTATTAATTTTAATAATTATATAAAAGTGTCCCCTGTATAGTGGCGTTAAAGTTCGGCATACCTCCGTTTACCGAACTGTTACAAACGCAGGTATCCGATAAAGGAACGCCGACCGCTTCCACGAATTATTGGTGTAACACATTTTGTTATATTTTTTATATACATATATAAATAAGGTAATATCGAGAGTTACAGTTTTATAGACGCGATGCGGCTCATTTTATATGATTAAATATATTAGAATCGTTTTGTAAGAGACCATAACGTAATTTTATAAGGCTATAAATAGTTAATATTTTAAATCACATATTATTTTGTTATGAATATAAGGGTTACACGCTTTTGTTGGGACACACTATAGAGATCTGTTTTTAATACTCTTTATCCTTTTTATGTTAGTATTATTTTTATTTCTGCCCTACCTACCCCGTACGGGACTTGGTGTGAAGATATATATATATACAAATATATTTGTACCAATATCGATTATATATGATCGATATGAGACGGCGCTGAAATATACTATTTTTACTATCAAATCATAATGAAACAATTTTAACAAATCGTATTTAAAAATTCAATTAACTTAGCATTATCATAATAGTAATTTAGTTCTGGCCTAAAACGCTGCTCAATGGTTTCCAAATAGCACTTTCTCGTTTTATGTACCTACACGTACATCGTCAGAAATGGGGACCACAATAAGGAAGTTGTGAATTCACGTTAAACTTATTCCTGTGGATGCAGTGTTACAAAACCTACGCCCCGATAGGTGCCAATCGATACAGGTCGCCTGTCCGGGAAATATGCACTGCGCATGCCTCTGCAGTTTATCTGCAATAGAATTTGTGGAGAATACCATCCCACTCCGACGGCGGGAGCACCTCATACCTAACGGGGGATGGGGTGATAAATATGACGCCAAGGTAGTCAATAATGCAATTAATTTGCACTCGGCAACGTTGTGGAGTACACCACCCCGTTTTCTCCCTTCATGGGTGTGGGAAGCGACCCAAGAATAACAGAATTATGGGTTTCAATGGCACCCCCATATATATAATGCTTTTAGGTTTCATGTTAAATATACCACAGTTATATAAATGTCTTGTAGGTATAACATTCAAGGATCAGTGTAACGAAAACTATTTTGGAAAAATAACCTCGCCCATAAACATCACTATATCTATGAACCATCTATGAACTGTCTCGTGATGAACACGTTATATACATACCCAATAATTACAACAATGCAACCAACATTAATAATATAATTAACATTCACGAATCATACAGATAAGAGGAAAAACTAACCAAATATATTTTTTAATTAAGAAAAGAAGGAGAAATAAGAAAGAAGACATTTATATAGAACAAGCAAAAATAAGCAAGGAGGAGAAAAACTTATTAGAAGACAAAAAAAATACAAGAAACGTGATTGTTCTACGAACATGAACAGTTTTATTGCTCAACTCTCAATATAACGTGAGCTACAGTGGAGTTTTATTACGAAGCGAACAGCATCCCACATGACAGATAATGCACTTGCATTCCGATGAGTGCATTTCAACCGTTTCGGATCATTTAACTATTCTGTGTGCGACGGCCGGGCGCCGCCATTGTTATTCACGTATGCCATCAGTTTGTATAGAACTAACAAATCAAATCATCATAAAGCTTCATACGATATTTAATAATTACTTAGTAACAACATTGAATAATGAACTCATACTGTTGTGTTTATGTCCACATATATTTTGTTCAGAAAAACTAGTATCATCACGATATCAACTATATAACCGACACATTATTGGTCATGTCTCTTTTCTGTACGAGAAGGTTTGATTTCTAGTTTACTACGCCGTTGTACTGATCTTTGGCAAATAAATATATGAATATATTTCGTCAAGAGAAATATAATATTCAAGTCGAGTATCATCAGTGTTATCAAATATTTAAATGATTTACTATTTCACAGGATTCGCTTCAGTGTGAAAAGTTCAGATGTCATAGTCTACCACCTTAGTCTACGGACTTTTGGTAGTCTTCATACATTCTATACTCAAGACAAGTTATTTCCAACTGATTTTAGTATTAATTCATTGGATAACGCCCTCCTAATATGAAAATTTATAAGTAGGTACTCGCGTAGTTTTTAAAATTTATTCATTGTCTAAATAATTACTTTAAGTCATATGAACATTAGTTGAAATTATATTATAATTATAGAATAGGTAAACGCTTTCTTAAAACAGAAATTACTGTGACAGACAGATATTGTAAAATATGGTCTAAGTTTACTTTTACATTTTTTATATTAACTTAAAGAAGCAAAACTGAATAAGTAGGTAATATTATTTAGTTTGTAGTTCGTGAGTCTTTTTTATGTAATTTCTGTAATTTCTCTTTATTTTCATCGTAAAACATAATATCTTAGTAGTTTATATTATGTACATAGTCGCAAACATAGTTTGCTAGTAAATTAATTATTCGAAGACAATCCTCATAGGAAGAAGTACGCTAGCTTGGACAAAATCATTTTTATTTAATGCTTCATGTCATAAATCATGCATTTAAATTTCGATTTCTAAGTCTTTTACGATTGTACGACCGACGGCCGGGCGCCTCTATTGTTGTCCACATGTATAGAATAGTTACGAGATGTGTACGATACTGGAAGTCTAATCGTCTCGATCGCTTTGATCGCCGCAGCTTCACGGGTCCAGATCGGCGCCAACAGCCATAGGATAAACGCACACGAAACACATAAACTTCGGAGTGTCGTTTACTAAAGCTCCTTCAGAATTTACTTAATATGTCAGTTCAATTGCGCTTGAACAAAAGTTAAAAAAGCGTGATTGAGATTTTTGTTAAGAAAAAACAGTAATAATGTTGTAATACCAAAATGTATGTTCATGAAACATATTTTTTCCTTTGTAGGTGATAATGAATTATTTTTTTAACTTCGTAAAAAGATTAATAATAATGTATGCTAATAGTAGTTGTGAATAAAACCAATATCTTGTAGGTATTAATCTACTTGGCTTCATCTTTATAATATACCTATTTAAAACTGATTACATAAAACAAACAACTTAAGCCTAAATAGAAAAGAAATAGAAATGAAAATAAATACTAAATAGAAATGAAAATAAATACAAAATATAATCTTATCATATTAATTTTCACTAGGCGCCTAACAGCATTCATTTTTATATCACCGATGTTACCGCGGTAATAGCGTCCAGTGTGCGGCAATCCTAAACACATGTATGTCGTACAAAAAATCCCAAAGCAGATGAAGCAAAGAAAACTGCAGGTACGCAACCTACCGACATTTAATGCGACCAGACGTATAAATCAAACTGGGGGCCCTAACATCTTATGACACAAAATCCTTTATTATTCACACGGATCGTTATAAAAAAGGCAAAAGAATGAATAGTCCGCCGAATACCACACCACGAGTCGAA
This sequence comes from Microceris patrobas patrobas, assembly GCA_018246795.1. NCBI lineage: Eukaryota > Metazoa > Arthropoda > Insecta > Lepidoptera > Hesperiidae > Microceris > Microceris patrobas. Next base: position 10,967 of record DWFT01000548.1, read on the forward strand.
TAACATTATAAGATTAACCCCACTTCTGGCGTTATGAAAGGGAACAATTAAGAGGAACGTGATATGTCTAGCAAAAAGTGTCTTAAAGATTTCGGTAGGTACAAGACGATTAAAAAATAAATTTGGCGTTACGGGAGCGCAGTCCGGCACCTAATGTGTGATTCCGAGAAAGATTTTGTGTGTACTTTTTTTTCATGCAAATAAAAAAAAGTTAGGTGGTGAATATTTCAAAATGACACGTTTAAAATGAAGGTTTATTAGTGATTCATGCAAGGGGACTGGTTACCGGATTTGGACTAATTTTTTTGCAGCATTATTATTACCATGAGTCGCATAATTATTATTACTGTTATATTAGGAGTAATATTATTATTATTTTTGGTGACACAAGATGTCTCCAAAACTTCCGTGCTTACATGAAGAAAATGATAAATGGAGAAGAATCATGTCAGACCCAAAATATTTGTTTTATTTATTATTCGCTAAAGGCTATCATTGGGACAATGGCTATCAAAGGCACTCCACTTAATAGAAGACACCATTG
>DWFT01000549.1:0-11506 GCA_018246795.1 Microceris patrobas patrobas
ATATTATAAGATAAATCATAAACTGTAAGAATCAATTTAAATTTATATGATCTATATGAACAACAACTTTTATAATGTCTATGTATATTGATCACGTGTTAATAACAGGATATATGATAATGCCAGTCAAATTGTTCACCGGTTAAATAAATCATTGTATTTCCCTGGACATGCATAAATCAGCTTTAACAGAGCTATAATTTTACTTTAAGCTGGGTCCACATGTGACAATAATCTGACATATATCTAAAAAACGTATCATCACGCCTATAATCGTGGCAGTGGTAGGCAGAGGAGTGAAGTACACTCCCACATTTTACCAATTCCGTTAACGTCCTAATATGAAATAAGTGGCGAGTCTATTGCCATGTATCGGCCACACATCCAGACTCCAAGCCACAACTAGAAATTTCAATATAGAAAAATCAAATAGCACGCGACCCGGGGATAGAATCTGGGATCTCTCCATCGGTAATCGTGCTTGCAACCACTCGACAAACGAGGCAGTCATATATCTCCATTTTATGTATACATTTAAATGTATACATAAAATATGCAATCACATATCATACATGCGATCACGTATTTCTAACCGTGGCACGTGTATAAGTTTTATTAAATCATTAATCTAACATTACGATGTAAAGTGTCCCCGCAATAAATTCGTCACAAGTAATATATGTGACAAGTCGGGAAACTAACTAGTTATAATTAATTTCACCGTTCAAAGCGTTAAACGTGGACGCTTTAGTTTTGGAAACAAAACATGCGGTGAGTTTCAGTTTTCGTCTGTGTAACTTTCTCTTATGCGGTTTCGTATGGCAAATTTCAATAAAATTGTTTATTGCAAAATTAAATACTTTTAAATTTTTCTGCAGTATAATTGACTAACACTATATAACGTTTTATATGTATTTCCCTCATCATCATCAGTACTAGTTTCTTAGTTTCATGTAGCATGGTTTAATGAAATTTTTAACATTATAAATAAATATATTTCAATATTATATTACACTAGTTGGAGAGGCACTACAAGAAGAAGAAGATTATAATTATTACATTATGTAAAATAATGTGTTCAAACTGATTTATTTTATACATCTTACTATCATCACCATAACTATCATTAGTCTATTTTAATCCACTGCTGTACTGGTGGTAGTGGTAGCTGATGCATGTAAAATATAAGCCTCCCTTAATAGGAACCATCACACCCAGTACTTTAGCTTTGTACCGTTGGAAAAACATCCAAAGTTACATATTTCTGTAGGTGTTCTTCTGTCGCTACTTAACACAGCGAGAATTCTATTTAAGAAATTAATTTATCTAAATTATGAATATTAAAATTATTATTATAATTAACGTAGCTGAGAAATGGAACTCTTCTTTGATTTGTAATTTTAAAAATAAAATTAAACAACATTAATTATAATTATGAATACAAAAATTATTATTCTAATTAACGTTGCTGAGCAATGGATCTGTTATTAGATTTGTAATTTTAAATATAAATTCATACAACATTACATTAATTATAATTATGAATATTAATACGTTATTTATGCAAATGTACCAATGTGCAAAGGTACCATCTTAATATCATATTTATAGGGTAAAGAGGATAATTAGACTTATGCTATTCAAAAGATACTATGCCATGGACATATGACTATACTATGACACACAAAAACCATGTATCTCGCCGTAAGGTGGCGCAGGTAAAACATAGTGAACATACATGTTTTCTTCAGAAATGATTCTCCAAAGAATTTTGATCACGTTCGTGGTTATAAGGGGTTACAGCCCTTCGCATTTTTTCACCATCTTTTACCTTTTTTGCAATTTTTGCTATACTGAAGAATATTATATGGAAAAAAATACATATATAGTGTTGTTTTTTCTTTCTATTAAATTTACCGTTTATCTTTATAAATGTTATTCATTATTTTCTATATTTGAACGATAAAGTTAGTACTAAGGTATTATTAATTTTCTAAATTTTGTCATTAACTAAGTCATGCGTATTCTTCCCCCTTTCCGATTTTGATCCGTATAACGCTAATAAAAAGGTTTAAGAATTTGGATAGAGTTGTGTTCTCATTTTTACTAATTTGAAAAGCTAGGTTAATTTTTCACAGACACAAATACTCTAATTTCTTTAGCGGATAATATAAAGATGTAAATACTTACTATGTATCAGAGATGACTTAAAGCATGACAACTATAAGAATTTTTAAAGTACTTTTTCACGACGCTAATAGCTGTTTCTCGTAGGAAGTAAGCTCAGATATACGAGTCTAAGAACAACTTTTCATATAGTCACACCAACCGGAAACTCTACTGATAAACAAAAATAACACGCCTGCGGGGGCTAAACAAAATGCATGTCAATACGACGATATATATTCACGCTACATATACCAACTATCATTTATTTAACGTTCCCTTTTTATGAAAAAGCTGAGCAAATCCCCAAGGAGTAAAAGGTCAGTGGCGATCATGTCATAAAACTATGCTGACATCACACTACCGTCGTTTCAACTCTATAGAGAAAATTCTAGAAAAAGCTTACTCTACAATTTTACTATTGACTCTGCAATGGCTAAAAAATTGTCTTCGGAAAATAATATATTTATAAATCGCCTTTTGGTTTATTGACTTTTATTTTTTAAAACAAAAGTTCTTAACAAAATGTGCTCTGTATCTATTAAAACATATCTAAGTACATGCATACATATGTCTACATAAACTATAACAATTAGTTATACGGAAATTAATAATATGAACTTTTTCACAGTTGACTGACAGATATAATGAAAGGATATCTCGTGCGTGCGTCATTCAGCCTTATATTTTTGTTCGAAATACCTACACATATAAACCTATAACAAACTAAATTACTTTAGATAATATATCTAAAGATAGACATTTTTGGCACTCTATGCTCTCTACCTACACTGTTAGAGAACTGGCGTTATGTGTTACAATAATAATAATATGTACATAAATTCCAGTGAATATGGATAAAAAATCGATGAAAAATACATTTTTCTGTATTTGGTCAGGAATGTGAATGTGAACAGGAAAGGCCATTTCTTAGTATTTTTATAGGGAACATAAAACATGACCGCACACTAGCGCCCTGCCCTTTGCCAGTGTCATCTTCGCACGATCGTTTCCGGATAGCACAGATAGTGATCACATGATTGTGAGAAGCAATTTTTGCATACCTCCATCAGCATGAAGCATTACATCTTGATCGACACATGAGTGATAATCTGGTGACTTAAATTTGAGTCTTCCATTTTAGGATACTGGTTCCGACGAAGCCTTACCGTGCCTTTGAGTATACAAAGTATTACCTTACGATAAAATATCATATGTTACATTAATTGTGAAGACAGACATGCCCTACACGCGTGAGTCCTCCAAAATATTGTTTACGATGTTTTACGTCTGCGAAGGTTTCTTGGCCATCGTGGTAGACAATGGCTTGAACTTTTCTCATATTAAAAGGAAGACCATTTTCTAACTGTACATATCTTGATTAAAGGTTTATTGTTGATGATAGTGATGTACACAATGATGTATAGCACATAGCCAAGTGACCGATTCGCAATGGTGAACTTATTTTTTTATCTTCACGTCTGTGTTTCCCAAAGGGGAAGGCAGAAGATATTCTCATAATCCACCTATTAAATTTTACGTTCCACCATAGATTAGGGGATAAATCTATTGCCATATACCGATTTCAAATTCAAAATTCGGTAGCGTCCGACCGTGGAATCGAGCCCGGGACCTTTCGATAAATGATCTCGCTTGAAACCCCTCAATCAAGGAGACAGTCAACTGCAAACGCTAAGGGCCTTTTAATTTAATAGATATAATATAATAAAATATATTCATACTTCGTTAGAGATTTAGTAAGAAATGAAAACAGGCTTACATACGTGTTACTTGACGGCAATCCGATTATATTTCTATATGACAAAATAATACATAGTAAACAACCCCTTTTTCTAGTTAAGAAAACCAAAACTACACGTGTATTAATATAGCACAAGGTATTATTATTATATAGTGCTAAAAACTATTTCAGTACTATTTTCTTAATAAAACCTCTTTTCGACCAAACCCGGACAATACGTGAATGCTTTTCAAAATCGAACACTGATTTAAATGACACAATTTGAAACATGTCAAAAAACACGGTCACTGCATATAGCAGTAAAATTTATTAAAACAAAAAAAATGTTTACATAAACGCCCCGTCAGATTTCAAACAAGGAAAACTAAACAGCAAGATGGACACGTTTGGTATGTACATACATTTTATCTCATAGGTACACATCAACCTGCATGGTTATGCTGGGAAGTGTTGGCAGTTTACACGCTTACTAGGGAACGTGGCGTTTTGGAGTTTGGTTTTGGAAAATCTAAGCACTGCAAAAGCATGACTGTACAATGAAAGATCCGTAGTTTTCTATAATATTTTATACATCAATATATGGCAATAGCCTCCTCCCCTATTTATGTGACGTACAATATAACAGATTAAACGTGGCAATACTACACTCCTCTGTCTACCCCTACGGAGAAACCCAGTCATGAAGCTATATTAAAATATTTATTTTCTATGTGACTAATATCTTTGTACTACCTGATAAGTACCTACAGTATGTCGTCGTCAGTAACATACAATTTCTGTGCATCTAGTTCGAGCTTGAGCATAATTTGGTAAAGCATGAATTATTTGATGGTTCGTAAATGATTACAGATAGGGATCTGGAAGATCTTCTCAACATGACAGACACGGATGAGGAAACATCTTCATCATCATCAGAACCGTGCGTATTTGATAGCAACCAGCCTTTCATACTGGAGCTGCATGAACTGAAAAAAGACGAAACCGGTACAGACCGGGTACCGGCTACAACTCTAGAAGCTAAAAAAAAGAAACTCGAAAAAAGAAAGCGAAAAAGAAGCCAACAAGATGCTAATAAAGATAAAGCTAGCGATACTTCTAGTAACCTTTCTGATTCTGTCCCATCTGTTCCCGGTGAAACCACTAGAGAAGAGTTCTATGATGCGCATGAAAGTTATCACGCCCTTCCAGGTAAAAGTGATTATGAATGATTTTAATAAGAAGACAGTTACTTTGTTATTACCTAAAAGTTTCGATAATTATCAACAGCAGTAAGTAATATTCGTTCCTTGTAATATTTCTTTTTTAACTGAGTTTTAGCCTCGTTTAATTTTCGGTAGTACTTTGTCTGTCACATTAATCATTTTCAGTTAAATAGAAACCAATACAGTGTAGTGACTTACGTCGCTTGAAACATTCCATTTATCATGTTCATCGCAACCACTATATCAATCTATTTTTAATTAAAGGGATATAAAACATTTTTCTTCCACAGAACCCCAACAAGCAAGTCCAACTGCAGCACTGGTCTTGGCTCAAGTCCATTCAGGACATATACCTGACCCTAAAGTAGCTTCACGGACGACAACTTCTGAAACTATATCCACTACCAACCGGGAACCATCTACCATTAATGTAAGTAAAAGGGCACGTGGCTTTAAAAACCGTCTACCATATACGTACTCGTAAGTAAATTGAAACGCGCCGGCCGCGGTTGGTTCTTACACTGTTGACAGCGCGAGTCGTATTCTACATACCCTTCAAAAAAGTCAATAAACATGTCTTGGATGCTCAAATTTTGCTCAAAAATATTCTGCAACTGTTTTTTGTTTTGCAAGGGTCTTGTTCGAAAATTTTCTTTTCTTAATATTTGGCACACCAGCTGGCAGAACTGCACGTAAAGTGCTTCGCTCTTAAAATCAGTAGCCATGGGGTGCCGCGGCATAAGCTGAGTGCGAACCCTTTCCATCACATGAAATGTTTTGTCTTAGTTTAATCTTAATACTGTTTTAGTTTAGTTTTTAATTATATTTTTTTGTTGATTTGTTTCTGTATTTGTCTTCATTCTTTTTTGTGATGGAATAAATGTTTATCTTATCTTAATTTCCATTGTAAATTTTTCATGTCACAGAAATAGCTAATCACATGAGTCTCCCGAGTGAGCACCCTTGTGCACTTTTAGAGGTTTTTGACCACATTGGAAACATTTATTTAAACTAAACATTCATTAATAGATTTCTTATACATGTTAATCTTCTATCAATTCAATTCCAGGTGCAACTGTCCATGTCAGCTGATGTCCCCTTGGTCGTAGAGTATCGCATTCCTGACATCGGCCACATTCGCTACTACCTGGCGCCCAAGATAGAGGAAGAAGACAGCTAGATTGTTATAACTATTAGCAGCATAATCTTTGTATCTTATTAATTTTTATTGTCGCCTATCCCCATTTTTATTATTGTTATATCATATATTCATACACTGAGTGTAATAAAACAAATAATGTTAAGATTTGGGTAAGGAAATCCTAAAATTAATAAATATATATTTTCGTAACAAGTTTTATTCCTTGGTTTTTATTGTAACCGTTTTTGAGATTGTGTATTGTGCGATTTTATTAAAGTATTAATAAATTGCTAATAATAAATTAAATAATATAGATTTTAAGATAATCAAACAAACAAGAAATAATTTCATATTTAGTTATATTTCCCTTTTATCTCAGAGAATATTTAAATAATATAATTAGAAACAATAATCAATGTAGATTAATTATCACCATCATCAGCCTACTTCCGTCCACTGCGGGACATGGCCTTTCCATTGGCACGCCACTGAGCTCGATCTTCAGCTCTTCGCCTTCAGCACTGCCAGCCACTTTGCATATATCGTCACTCCACCTAACTGGAGGGCGTCCTACGCTATACCAAGTCGCGGTCTCCACTCCAGAACACGTCTGCTCCAGCAGCTATTGGTTCTGCGACAGATGTGACCAGCCCACTGCCACTTCAGATTGCTAATCCTTTGGGCTAATACTATAGTTTAATAATTTTGATTATTTGAATACATACTTTTTATCAACTTTGTTATCTCGCTCTTCCTTATATCATTCAAAGTGCCCTGAAAAGACTATAATAATGAACACTTAAAAATATGCAGTTACGTATTTATTAATAAAGCTGTCATGCTTTTAGACCACCCATAGCTTATTATAGGAAGGGATTGGTAACATAAATTAAAAGACTAATTACATTTTTTTATACTTTTATTCCACATACTATATAAAATAGTACAATAAGATCAAAATCATGTTCATGTTTCACATGAGTATTAAAAATAAATTATTACTTAAAATGCTTTTTGCTTCACTACAGACATATACAAAAGAAAATATTACAACTCCTATATAATATATTGGAATGAACTTAAAGCTCGACAATTCAATTACAAAATAGGGAAGCCTTAATCTAAAATAAGTAATAACCACAACGCACACTACACTAATGTCTTTGGTAGAGATAGAGGAAGAAAGTAAATGCTTAGGGTGTTTTCAGACGACGAAATCAACATAAATAAAAATGATACAAAAATATGTTTGTGTGGTAGTTTTTTATACTTATGACTATCTGATTAATATTAGACAAACAATAGAGAATCCGTAATAAATGCACGAATTTTATGGTTAAGATATGAGAAACGCTACCTGGAAAGTAAGACTATGTGACTGCTTGGCTGCATTATATGAAAAAGAATTGAGCAGACAAGCTTTGGAAACAACAAGATTTATTAACAATAAGTAGAGATCGCCGTCTTGTGAACTGTTAACTCGCAAAAGTTGGAAAACGTTAGATCTAAACGCAAGACACCTAAAATGTTGTCAACGAGTCGGTACAAAAAACATCTCAGGCATGTTCACCAACTTAAGGCAAATAGAAAAATATTGTCTATCGTTATCTAAAACTTATTTGCCTTTTACAAACTTTGACTTCCAACAGCATCCCTTTCTTCCGACTGTTCAATTACATTAATGCGTTTATGTTTACATTATTATCATCAATCAAGACACACAAATAATTAAAGTAATATTAATGTATTCCTCATGTAATTTAGCATACATTTTAGAGTGTGATAAGATAATCAAAAGAGTAAACTGAAAGGAATTCTTACTAACTTAACCCGACTATATCGAAGTCGATAATATACTAAAAGTAATATTACACCTAGAATATAAAAAATAAATCACTCATGGTAAGTTAAATACTTTAAAATTATGTTAAAAAATACGAAAGGAGGGTGGGCAGGAATGCGAAGTGTCCACAACACCGCGACCGACCACATAATTTGAACTTTCAATGCGATGCATTCAACATATGTATTTACTTTTATTAACACCTTATAAACAATATTATCTTTATTTTTTACGAGCGCTGGTTAACATAAATAGTTCTCCAAATAATACTGACCATTACAATACAGACAAAAAATTACGTCCAGACAAAATTTTTGCCAAGAAATCGGCATCCTCTTAGCAGTAAGTGGGTAGTGTCCACTAGTAAATTAAATACCACCACAAATTATTTCAAAAATGTTTGTTAAGTCAAAACGTAAACAACAAAAAATACATCGCATCTAAATTCAAAGTTACATTCAAACCAACAAGACAAATGTCAAAGAGAACTGACACATCAAACAACTCATCATAGCCGCCATTTATTATATTAATGGACATGAGGAATTTGTCAGTTTAAATATCGTCATAACGACGGTTGAAACCACATACTTATATCTAACATTAAGATTAATACAATACTACACTGATTATGTATATAAAAACTTTTCAAATATTCATCTTAACGATAATTAGAATTAAGTACACATAAATATTACTACAAAAAGTTTATTTTTTTATATTCGAGTTTTTAACCAATTAAAACTTAAAGTTGATGACTAGGTTTATATGTCCAATTTTCATACCACATAAGGCAGTTATCTTAAAAATAGTAAAATATAAATACAAAGTGAAATGTTCAAATTTAAGTTCAAATTTAATTTATTTTAAACAATCACTTTGGCAGTAGATTAAAAACTCGATCACAAAAATATAGAACTTATAATAATTATGACATATAAGACATATGAGTTTAAAAATCGAATTATATCACTAACACTACAATACACGGGTATTGGTAACAACGTCTGACTGGTACGAGAAAGTATAAAAAAGGGAGACAGAGAGCTGAGTAAACAACATGCAATCTACATGTTACTGTTAATATGCTACATGTTACTCCTAATAACTTAACCAAGTGTTGGTTGTCATGGCAACTATTGACACGAACACACGACAAAGAATACATCAAATACGTAAATCGAAACTACAAGTGTAAAGATATTTGTCTATAGATGCACCTTTCTTCTATAAAATTTTCTACAAATAATGTAATGTATGGGAATACTGTTCAAATAATATGATGGCACGAAGTGTTTAGGCATTCGTGGAAACAATTTATTAAGTCTAGACAATCATGTCTTAATAAAATGTAATCAATCAGAATTTCAAATACAATATTACAGAGAGAAAAAGGCTTTGTTGAGAATTTCTTCGCAAGCATGGATCCAACACATTTAATGCACTATTGCATTTTACACCGAATTATTAAGCTGTTATTAAACAGAGACCTGTTCAACAAATTTCGAAAACACCATGAAACATTCTTCATGTACACATGTTGTTAATTTAATGCAGTCGACTTGACTAGATATCATTTTTGATAACATCAAAGTAACACGTAAATTATATTGAAATAAATTATTGATAATAATAATAAATAACTTACATAGTGCGTGTTTCAACCGTCGCCGGTCGCTGGCGGCGCGCGAGCACCCCACAGTCTGTCGCCGGCGGTCGCAGGCACCGACATTTGTGAAACCGTTACAAATATTCACCAAAACCTTACACGTTTCGTCTATAATACACTGGGTTACTACATCGAGAGAAACATCGACATTTTTATATACACATACATATGTATGTACCGAAATCCCGTGTAGTTTTCACAAGTACAATCTGTTTTAGCTAGTATAACAATCTGTCTGAAATATGGGTAGTTTTGAGATTTGAATATGTAATACACTAATGTATACGTTTATGTCCCGTTTGAAGTTAGTAATAAATTGGAAATCTATTATAATAACAATCGGTCAACAGCGTAGTCGATGATAAATATTTTATTTATTCTAAATTCAAACAGCACTGAAACGTATTGACATTTGCAAGAATACATTAGTCTTCGATAAGTAATAACACGCAGTATTACTGATTTGCTGATTTCAAATACTTTAATGCTCGCGTGATTTTAGACACAATCACTGACAGTGGCGTTTCCCAGTGACGGAATGACGGCTGTACGTTTGACAGACTTGTAGGTTTCAATGTGGGCCGGTCCGCGAGCCGCCGCGACCGCTACTTCCACTTCTTGGCGGAGAAGAGAACGGCGCGCTGCTTGAGGAAGAGCGAGTAGCTCTGCTTCTTGAGCGCCGCCGCCTCCTCGGCCGCCGCCGCGCTGACGGCGCCGCCGCCGCGCCGCGCCCCGCGCCGTCCGCGCGGCCTCCCTGTACATATACGTACATTCACTCACTCACCTAAATACATATCTGCGTATATGAATAGTAGGTAAGTGCCATAGTGACAGGTTATCAAACGTGTCTGCGCACTACAATTGTTATTGTTATATAGACGCTACGTGTACCGATATGCAAGAAGTAGGTAAATAAATGTCTGATGCACAAACATTTACTCTTTTGGAGAATCGAATCAGACTATATTCGTGGCGAAGTAATGGTCATTAGACATGATATTCGCCAGAAGGTCGAAATATATGATCACACCATACATCATACATACCAATTTTGTACCAATGGCAGAATTGCCGTACCACTTCCGTATAAGATCCGTATTAAAAATTTTAAAATATCTCAAATAACGGAGGTTTCAACTAACCTGCCCCCCCTCCTCTGCCTCAGGTCTCCCGCTTGATCTCCGAGGGCCCGGGCTCTTCGTCGCGCGGCGGGCTCTCTTGGTAGTCGTGTAGGGTGCGCAAGTGTCGCACCAGGTTCGATTTCACGCTGAAACCCTTATTGCAAAGTCCGCATATGAACGGCCTCTCGCCTGTGAGGAAAAATATATGCTTGTTATAAAATATAACACAAAAACTTTGTTCAAATTAAATAACTCATTTTTATGTGTATATTTCACGATTATATAGGAAAATCTCATGAAATCTCACCCCAGATGGGGTCAATAAATTGTAAAATTGCCTCACGTAATTAATGGACGCCCACTTCCATGTATATACATACAAAAATTGTTGTATTTTTATTGTATATTATCAATAAAAAATCGTTTGATCACGCAAAATAAAGTGAAGATAAAAGGCGCTAAAATTTAGCGCCTTTTTGGGAGTTTCTGGGAGATGAAGCAAACATTATTAAAAATAGATATTATTAACTTAATTACAGTTGTCGAATGTAGTATGTTAGTATATAAGCATTTCAGGCAATATATTACGTGTTTTCTACTGA
>DWFT01000550.1:0-11498 GCA_018246795.1 Microceris patrobas patrobas
ATCGCTTGTCGCATCCAGCATCTGCCTGCAGCCTAATTATGTTATTAGACTATTGCAATGGTCACCAAGACGTTGCTTCATTTAGTAAAGAATCGGTCAGTCAGGTTTGATCAGGGTCGCGAAGTGTCAACAAACAGGAAACCGTGAATTCAGTCGATTTTTGAGCATACCAGCTGTGTGAAATACCCTGGGGTTACGCATTACACATCGCTGGGAGAGTTTATTCCGTGCGAACGCAACCCCAATTCTTATGGACACGATCAGAAGAAATTCTTTATACTGGCCACACATATGTATCCTCACCACAATCTGTTATAACTTTAAATTAAATATCTAAAAACATTTTATGCTTTCATATAAATAGTTGACAATTTTACATAAACTATAGGTACATTTTCGATTATGTAACTATTAATATTAAAGAATTTTTTTTTTTTATTACTTGGGGTTTTAATGCATTTTTATAATTTCTGTTTCATAAAGTCAACATAGCAAAGCAGACAGGTTGATACTTAGTGTGTTCATAATCGGAGTCGCTAAAATTGGCGCTATTAAAGATATGTAGGTACGAGTACATTTTCGCGCCTTTCTTGAAGAACTACGTGTGAGTCACCAATTTAATCGAGTTACAAAACTTCTGTATTATCATTTGATATATTAGATCTTTGATAATACTGATCACATAATTAATAACTAATTATCGCCTTAAGCGATAAATTAAATTTTTATTTCAATGTACAAGAACGGTAAAAGTGGATCGGAATTATTGTTAAAATAATAAATAATATGAACACCTTTGATATATTCCAGAACATTCAACCACATTCAATTTATGTCAAAGGATTTCTATAGAGCATTTTTATATACGTGAACATATATACATGTAATATTTATAATTAAATGATATTACACCAAGTAGAAACGAAAAAATATCGCTAGAAATTATTTGAATTAAACACAGGGGAAGTAATAAAATATGCAGGAAATGCAACAGGTGACATGACATTTTAAGACCCTTCGTAATTTTTTTTTGCTGGCAACACCATTCTTTGCATAGAAACAAAGAAACTGTTATTCAGGTAAAAAATGATTGATATAGTTTTTGTTAATTTATGTTTAAATAATAAATTAAATAATATTTATTATATCTATGGAGTGTAGAACATCGAGTTCAGGTTATAATACATCGTTTTTCACGTAAGTCTAAAACCAAACGCTTAAGTACCTATATGTACGGTTAGTTCAGCGAACATACCTATTATGCATGAAAAGTAAGGTCTATAGGTAATGACCAATTTGATATCTATGGAGTGAAGAATCCTGAATTTGTTTGCCCAGCTTTCTGACAATATCAGCATTAAGTTAGATGAATGCATGTCTTGATATTAGGTACATACCCATTTTCACTATTAATGTTTTTATCGTTTCGCCACGGTTGGACACGGATAATTTCCCAGATTTTTTAAAAGACCACCTCAATCCACTATTTTGGCCAAGTGAGACATATGGAATTGAAATGCTTTATAAAACATTATGAAGATCTCAATAAGTACTGGTTTTCAGGTGACGCTTCCCTTTATCCCTTTTTTTCAAGAATATAATTTTTGCGAAAAGATGGGCGCCAAGATTTGAACTCAGTACTGTTGCAGTGTTAAGGTGAAATCCACATCACTAAGTTATTACGAGTACTGCTTATGTACATAGACATGCTATGTTTATAACATAATAAAACTGCTACTTAAAATGAAATAGTTGCTTAAAATAAATATAAAAGAGATATTTTAAAGAACATTTTAATGTGATTCCTAAAAATGGCAACAATATAAACCATAAAGGGCAACGATCTTAATAATGGCGGATGCTACTGATCGGCAGCTGCATTCCGTACAAATTAGAATTCGAAAAACGAACGCTCATTCAAAATTGGAACACTCGCGTGTTAGCATCAGCGATTACCGAATTCCAATGTAATCAGTCATATGACTACTGGGGGATATTTTGTTGCATCTCAGAGTATATGGCATTAAAATAATTGAAAATTATTTCACACGTTCAAATATTTTAAAAGGCAGATTATTATTCTTACTGACCATTATATATAAATTAGTAAAAAGACGAATTATGTAAAAAATCAAATCATTGTTAATAAGCTCAACATTTATTGCACATGACTGTTTAAAATTAGATTGATGTTGGAAATGCAAAATAGGTAGAGTTAACATTTTACTCATATAGAGTGTGCTTTTTTACCGTTTACGCAGCAACAATTATTTTAAATTTCATAGATTTGTACAATTCGAGTATTTTAATACAAAATTAGTTTAATGTGTTTTTGTTTCAAAGGTACTCCTCCAAATTGTAAAAAAACATTACTAAGCAACGACCACAAAGCAAGAAGTGGTCAACGTTAAAATTATTGTACTAGTTTAACTTCTATTAATAATTTTATGCTTATGTCTTATACACCCATAAAAGCCCTATTGCAAGGCACTGTTTCCGCATTTATTACTTGGAATTCGCATCGCTTCCCTCGGATTAATAGACATGATAATTATAGCACAGAGTAAACATAACCTATAGTGACAAAGTTGCCATCTGCTTGTAAATACAATGTCATACGTAAATTATTTTTTCCTTTATGTTGCAAGTTATATCTGCATTCGAAACTCGAAACGTATTCATTAAAATACCATAATGCTCAGTAAACTTTTATGCGATATTAAAACGAAGTCCAAATGACGCTTAAGCATATAAAAATTGAGCCGAATAAAGGATTGAGTAAACTTTTTATTTTCCTAAAAAGTGACATTCAAAATATGTGCACTTGAATTGCTCAGTCGGCTTTTATAAATTATTTCGTTAATGTCTCTTTATTCTTGTGAAATATTTTTTTGCAGGTCTTGTCAAAATCCTACTAAAAAAGTGTAGGCACCAGTGTACTGTAGGTAGTAGAACATAATTACTTCACTAACTACATCTTAAACCACAGATTTAAAAAATTCTTGCGCTATAAATCAAAATAATTTATTAGCATTGGAAATAATTTTGGAATACGTTGATCAAATCAATTAGACAAACGACAGATAATACAAATCAATTACTTCTTCTTTAATTCCAATTATTCCAAACATTTTTTGACAAGATGACAAGTCTGTACTTGCATGGTTGCCATTTTGATTTTTTTCGACCGTATCACGTGATAAATCTGTCCCTCGCATATTATGACTACTTTTCGAAATATACCATTTTTATTGTAGGCATAACTACGAAAATGCACCATAACTTTATATATATACAATGTGATAGGAACTTATATTCTCAATAAATACTAATATTTTATCAAATAGGTACTATAAAGGAAGAGATATTGGAGACGAATTGAAAGGCCGAGATCGATGTTAAGACTGACTGTTTATTCATAAGTACACTAGTCAAATACATTCAAGTTATCACGAGCATCTTTTTGTGCTAACTGAAGCCTATATTTAAACTCTAAGCATAATTATTATCGTGAACATATAAAGGTTGTACCACACTATCGTCGAATGAACTTTATATCAAACATTTTTTGCCAAAAATCATCTGGATTGTAAATTTTTCTTCAGTTCATTTTATGGCGTTCTTCGTATGTTTGACACATCTGCCTAACTACATCTGTTCACGTTTTAACCGCGCGGTTCATGTGCCAGTATTTTTTGTTTATCCATTTATATGTAAGTAGCAGTTTATATACAAATATAAGCGCAGTTTAAAACCGAAGCTCAGTAATATACAGACATTTACTATAAATATTTCACACCACATTATCATACTTTGCTCACTAAGTATAGGTATAATTGAAATAACAACGCGTCTTTAATGTGCACATTTTTATGTCTTTAATATATAAAAAAACCAATTACATGATTGGTAATTCGTTTAAACAATCATAGTGCGTTTACAATATTGAATCAATCGATGCCGGACGGGCGCCGGAAGCGGGTATGCAGCGGAAATCACTATTACATTTTGTCCTCATTTCCGTACCAAAGTTTAGAGGCCTTAATAGATTCTATTTGGAATGCTTTAGAAGAATAAATGTATGCACTAAATTAATAATTTATTATATTACGTATGTATTAAATTTTAATACCACAGTAATGAAACTCTGGCAAACAGAAACCACACTATTAATATATATTGAAACGTGATCGGGGATGGTTTGGTGAAGTGCGATGTAGATATTGGTGCCCGAATTTAGGAATCCTGGTTACAAATAGTTGCGTGCACATTCTTTATAGAAATTACGTGCGCTATTAAGAAATTTAAATGGGGCTTCCTGTAATGATTAAGAAAAATATCATGAGCAAACACGTTCACTTTAAAGTTATTAGCAAAACTTTCTAAGATGTGTGAGCTTCGCCTAGCCGCCCTTGGCCAACGAGATAGACTATAGCTTTTGCGCTCCTCTTTCTGAAAAATATCTATATTCAACTAAGAAACGGTAATAAGCTTGATGATGATATATAAAACTACGCTAGTAACCGAAACGGAAATAGTTTTGAGCGTTATTTCTTCTATGAACTCTTTGATCCATTTATACAATAATAAAGAAGACACATTTTTTATAATAAATTTTCCTTAAAAACGAATGTTAAGGTGGTCAATAAATATCAGCGTTAATTATGTACATTAGAAACTATCATTATGAGAAGCTAAATTACAAGTACGTAAGCAAGTTACCCGGAACTTACTTCTAACTGTTCGGAACAGGTACTAAAACTGCAAAATAAATTTATTAGTAAAGTAGGTAGTAAATGATGACGGAGTATTCTGTAATGATATCATTAATGGCGTATCCTAACTGTAATGATATTTTATATATTTTAAATAAACCATGCTATCTCGGGCCAATTTCATACTATATCAACAAGTATTCGGGAAACTGCAAGAACTTAAAAGTCTAAAATATTGTATTTTAAATTTATGGGTATTTTAAGAATTAAATATAATAAACAAAAAAGAATTTATTAGGTCCTCTAATTAATAAATTGTAAATATTAGTACATGAATAAAGAAATGATTGAATAAAAAGTTAATGCTAAAGTAGTAGGTACTGAGCCGTCGGATACGTCGGGAGGTGCGTTATTTACATACGAGTAACTGTAAAGTTGATACTGGAAGTGTAATTTTTTCGAACTCATGCAAGGCTGCGGAACTTACAAAGAACTTTTAATTAGCGACGCTTCACAGCTAACTAAGTATGTAATTAATTTTATGATAATTATTCAAAGTGCAATAGGCGGTATTTAGTTTTGCTCTTACATCATAAACACCTAACATTTGATCCTTCTTTGTCTCGTTCACGTCTCGTATTCTTGTATCGTGGAAAGTCTTGATGGGGCTCTCGATTTTGTTATTAGTATTAATATTGTTTTGTGCTTCAGTAGTTATTCATTCGATTCTCACCGCCGATAAACAAACAAACTTTATAAGTATATATGTATTAGACATGTGAATTATTGCACGGTTTAAGACCAAAGAGCAATGTGTGAGTTGCCTTACGATATTATCCTTATTCTTATTAAAAAGGTAGCAGACAGGGGTGCTATAGGCGGGGCGCCGAAAAAGTCCAGAATATCTTTTGCGATTAATATGTAGTTATTATTTACAGGATATATCATGCTAATATTATAAATGCGAATGTAAGTTTGTTTATGACGCTTTCACGCGAAGACTACTGAACTGATCATCATGAAATTTTGTACACATGTTCTTGGAGGTATTAGAAGTAACATAGGATAATTTTTAGTAAAAAAAAAATATTTTTTATGTAAGATAAAATTTTTTTTTGTCAAAATAATATCAAAATGTAGCTATTTGAACGTCATCTAGCATTCCAATAATGAAGTTCCAACCCTTAGTACCGTAACACCGTCGCACTGTATTACTCACAGTCACGATAATATCCAATCCAATTGACTATAGTTTCAGCTGTTTGGAATTTCTCTATATTTATTGTTATTTTCTTCTGTCATTTTTACTTTAAATTTTAATTTTTGAGGTTAGCTATCATTTTTGTGGTTAGATGCCACTTTATTATTGTCACTTTATTATTTTGACATCATTAAAATTGGTCAATTCGTTGAACAAATATCATTTAATTATGAACATTTAATTTCGAAATTATCATCATGAGTTTAAAAATGCTATACACGAACTGTTCCCACGAACTTTATGTGGCAGACCAACGCGAACGAAGCCGCGGGGAAAAGCTAGTATGTAGGTATATACATTTGAGGATATTATTATGAAAAATATTTTTTAGATCCTGCATTATTGTTTGATAAAATATTCTGAAATTCTGGAAATATAAATAATGGAAAATAGTAACTTTTATAACTTGGTTAACGGAATAATTAATTGTTAGAATAGTATTAACAAAAATCCTCACAATGATTTATCAATATATTTTAATGACAATATGCTTAGCGACCTATAATAATTGTTCCGCGTATTGTACGACTCAGTTTAAATGAGTCAGAAAACACAAGACGCCAACTCGTGAACGCTACGTGTGTTCCACAGACAGTAACTGACACTACTTGTTTGCTTGTGTGTTAACTTCTTTACCCGCGCGCATAACGCACGAGCTCCTTCTACCAAGTCGGAGAGCTATAGCTCTCTGATTATGGTGTGTGTGACGTTATGTATTGATTACGATTTCTCTCATATATTTCGAGCAGCAACTTGCTCTCGAGTAGGTACCTATGTATATTGTAATATAAGTTACAAATTATTGCAGCGATGATTATTTGATACAATTATTATTAGAGTGAGACCATTAAGATCTTATACTAATATTAATTAATCTAGGAATCTTATTTTTGTTCCGCTCGTACCGTCTTGGGTCGTTAAAATTCTAATAATAACGTATTGCGATTGGCGCGACAGGATGTTATAAATGAAGAATAACAACTCAATAAGTATTAGGAATCGTTTCTTTAGATTTTCCTCGAATACAATCTTATTAATTGGCTGATTTTGTTATATTTGGAAATAATGTTCGTGTTATATTTAGAAATAACAAACACCCACATACGATATTTGCGAAACGAGACAGGTAAAAACTTATTTAACACTCAATAAAATGTAATAATTGTGTGTTATAAACAGAAACATAGAATTAACTAATGCCGACTGTTTCTTAATGCGTGTGAAACCTTAATAACGGAATAATTTTATCAATAGGTCAGCGTCGACTGAGCGGAAGTTCTTGTCCGATTTTGTGGCCGGTGCGGAGAGCACGGCGGGTGGAAGGTTGGCGTGCTGGTTGGCGCCGGCGTCGCGTGTCGTGCCCACCAACTGCGAGATGAAGCCTCCGACGTCTCCCATTCGGCCTGCCACTAAAATTAATCTGCCTGTTATTGTAAAGGATCAGTATGGTGAAATTGTCGCTTCGCCTGCTCTCAAAGTTGAGGTAAGATGGAATTTGATAAAGTAGTTGTCGTTAATGCTTTAATGTAACCGACTATTGTAACGTTAATGGTTTAATGTAACCGTTTGACTGGTGAAACGTGCGGGTGTATCACACTGCTCTGCCTACCCCATCGGCGATTACAGGCGTGATATTACAGTTATATTCAGTAACCGACAAATATATAACAATCGACTCATTTTTCATCCATAAATCCATCCATAGTTTGCCACGCTGGCCAAGTGCGAGTTGGCAGACTTCACACGCCTTCATTTTTTTTTTTTACATAAATTCTAAGTTGTGCAGCTTTCCTTACGACGTCTTTCATCATCGTCAGCAACTGATATTTAAATGTAAAACGCACTTTTGTATAGAGGTACGCGCCATTAATTTGAACCCAGCACGCCGGAGTGAGAGGCTGAATTTTTTACCACTAGGCTATCACTGTTTATTGCAATAAATATAATAAAAGGAAAATAATCGATTATCAGTCATATTAATACCTGTTAAAAAATTATAATGCCACAAGTTAACATGTCCTTCGGAAGAAAGGAAAAATTAAATTCAGAGATTTTTTTAGTGTAGGATTTTTAATTGGCATCGTAATTATATTGAATTGGTGAGAATAGATATTTAGTAGATACCTAAAAATGATAATTACACCTTGGCCTTCGTTTTGTGCCAATCTATTTAACATTGTAGTAATCATTTCATAAATTTAGCTATCACGATCATGACGTGCCATTGCTGCGTCGGAGGTTGTTGCTACTTCTAATCAAGATTGCTGTGGCTAAAGATTCCGGTTCGATTGCACTTCAGAAATAACCGAACTTCCCGTTCTTGTAGCGCTAGTTGTTTATATGACAGCAATATTCGAAGGTTTAATTGAAAACAAGCAACTGACTTGACAAAATTATATATTGTAATTTATCGTCAAGAATTTTTATAATTTATCTACAAGCTTACGTCATTTTCATATTAATACTCTCGTTACATTTGTTTTAAAGCATCATTTTATTTACACTTTTATTTCAATCAAATCATTTTAGTATACTATACTAAAATTTAGATATTTTGCAAGCAGCAAATCTGGTGTATAGGAAGGTTATTTTCTGCGGAAATTGTCCAATAGTGCATATGGGATGGTGCAATGTGCCATTTTGCTTTTACTCTTCCGTAGCGCTCCAACATCGTTGCTTTTAATGACGCCGTGATGAGTTAGCCCTGGAGAAGAGTTTTAGGGTTAGTGATCTTTTTTTCATTTCATCCTCGTCCATCTCATTTCCTACAATGTATTGAATAAATATCAGTACTTAAAAATTGCAACACATTTATTTTTATCTTATTTTTTTTTTCATAATTCCTTTGATTAGGTGGTGGTACAAAGACTGGAAGAGCACAGACAAAGTCGCGCGACGGCTTCCGACAGGCGCAACAACGTGCCCGAGACTTCCTATAATCCTGTCGTTCGGGAGACAATGACCTTCAAAGCCATCACTATGATGAAGGTTAGTACAATTTATAGTTTTTGTTGATTTTTTTTCTAATCGTTGATCGTGCATTGCCTTTGTCACATTGTGACTCCCATGACAACGCCAAGTGGCTACACGAACGGTAGCCAATTTTTGTTAGACCATTGAAATTGACGTGTTTTAGTACAGCCTCGGAACAAGAGGGCTTTGTGTACTATTCGCATACACTAGATGCGATTTCGTAATACAGTATGATGTGGTGTAGTAAGTAATGCAGAATGTAAGTGTGTCGATGTACACATGTAGGAGTCGAGAATTAAACGGCATACGATGCAGACGTGTCTTTCTTTTTGTTCCGACATCTCCCGCACCACACCTCATGGCGACCCTGCCATGCACGACGATATGGCGTGACTACAGCATCATCATTTTTCGCCGCGTCCCCCGTTTCTTGGTACAATGTGGGCTAACACCGGTACCTTTGTTAGCATCACGTCTGTGAAGTACAGGAATATTCGGCGTGAAATTTTAATACATAAAACCTTATAAAAATGGGTAAGCAATGTTCAAAATGTGTATGTGGAAATAAAGACACAATCGTGACCTAAGGTGCAGGAGACAACGCCGTAGCGATTGAGTCACAAGATATCTGGACGAACAAAATCCTGTTTTCTATCCCGTTCGCACTAGCAATGGGGGCAGTTCTTGTGCTGACCTATCAGCAACATAACAGAGCTAAGGGAAAACACATTTCAAAGAATAAAGGCAAGACGCTGACCCAACCCGTGACGTCAGCGGATCAGCAGAGTAGTGAATCAACGTAACCCGACTCGTGACAGATAAATCCCGTTTATTCGCGTTTATTCTAATAATATAGTAATATGTAAGTACTAAGTGAATGATTATTTTTGTTCTTTATTTTGATTTAATTTTTTTTCCATTCGTGTGTGTTAATTTGCCTGAATCGGTAGGTCCAGGACCGGAAGGAGTCGCGCCAATTAGGGGAGGTCTATGTATCGGCAGTGTACATCTAGAGGATGATGATTAAATAGCGGATAAATAAACGTAAGAAGTAACGGATAAATAGCAAAATATTAAAGAAAATCTTCGCAGATTACGAGTAAATTTAAGGACGTTCCGACGTAATATGATAAATAAATATGCTGAAAAAGTGAAAATGATATTTGTAGAGGCGTAAGAATTGTATGAATTATATAAAAGTATTATTGAAATATGAGGATATTTCGATAATATTTTACTCGTAAGTAATCGGAGCATGAATATATTTTATAAGAAAATATATTTTATAAGAAAATATATTTTATATATTTCCTTACGAAAGACGGAATACGAAATACGAAAAAGATATATTATTAAATGACATAGACGATAACTATAAGGTTATACATAAATATTATATTGAGTGTAGTTTTGAAAATACTTTTAAGATGGAGACTTGATTTAAAAACAGCGGCTAGTTTGTCACTAGTCATGGACAGGAAACTACTCACAAACTTATTAATAGTTTAGATTTGTATAATAGTTGCCTCAAGGAGGAAGGTTCTAAGAAGTTATTAATATCTTTTGTTCTAATGACGAGACTATCAAAATCTGCAAAAATTAAATTAAAACGCAGTACACTTCGTGCGAAAATTTGATAAAGGTATGAGTTTTACCTACTTACAAAGAAATCGTCTAGTTCTTTGCACGCTCAACTTAACTCTATATCTCAACCGGAAATGTCTATTTCACAATATGCCTCAAAAATTGAAGAGCACTTCGTAGACCTTACAATTTCGCAGGCCGACTCTGATGAGAAAGCTTACGAAATTTTAAGGCCTTCAAATGAACAGATTGCTGTAAAAAAGTTTGCCGATGGGTTGAGAAATAGACAGTTGAGTACTGTCATAGCAGCTCGCAACTTCAAGGAGTAAAAAGACCCCGTGCGTGCTGCCCAGGATGAGGAATTATCCCAACCCCTACCGTCGAACTCAAACTCGATGCTGACCTACTCTCGAAGTACGTAGAATTTTTATTACTCGTATCGTGGACGTTCGCATTATGTTCCGCGCTCTTATGGACATTTAATTAACAGGTGTTTCCATGGTAATCAATACAGACATAATAATAATACTAATGATAGAATGTTTCCAAATACTAATGTTGTTAACACTGGACGACAAATAATCATAATTCGTTCTAGTAGTATTCGTAATATGCGTACCCGTGGTAAGGGTCATCATAGTGTTCACTATGCGGAGCAAGAAGATTTTTCTTCTACTCCACTGGACTCAAGTCCAAGACAATTAAAGGATAAAAACAATATGATTAGTACCAATCAGTTTTTCGGACCTAAAGAGTACATTTTGACTTATGAGCTGAGCAATATAAATTACGTATTTCTATATTTAAACAATGTTAGATTTTCGTGGTTATTGGACACAAGTGCGTCGTTATCAGTTGTAAATAGTTACCTGCTGCCGAAAAACATACATGTTTATCCTGATGATATAATGGTTTCAAATTCAAATTCAAATGCTTTTATTCATTGTAAGGTATATAAATACACT
>DWFT01000551.1:0-11491 GCA_018246795.1 Microceris patrobas patrobas
AAACGGCAGGTTTGTAGGGATATAAATATTTGGCGTTCGGTACACTAACTACTCCGTAATGAACCTGGCGTTGTGATATAACAATATATCGTTGATCACAGTAGGTCACATTATGAAAGCCCACAATATCTATTCGCGGTTTTTGTTTTCTAGGGAATAGCGTAAATCAGGGTTACCTTTCACAAACACTATCTTTCATTACTGCCCGAGGAGAGGTATAATTGGACGCGAAGCTTTCTAACTTTCTGTTAGTCCGTAAAGTGAGACGTCTCTACAAACATAACTGAGATGGAAGTTACTTAATTTTACTACTCGTCTATATTTCAACATATATTTCTAACATCTTAAAGTATAAACATCGATTTCTGTTTTTATATCTCTTAGATTTTATTTAACATTAGTTAGAAAGGTGTCGCCGTCTAGTGGTTAGTGCCGACTATATATCCAGAGATTGTGTGCTCGACTGCTGTAAAGTTAGGCCCGAATTCCCCGAACTGGTAGGTAGAAGATTGTAGTACAATCCCACGATTCACTAATTATACATCCATCATGGAATCGGGGGTGAGCTTATTGCCATAGATCGGGCACAAATCGAGACTCGGTGGTACTTTTGGGAATTTCAATTTAGAAATACCTAATTCAATTTCGTGTGTAAAATTTGTATAATGAGTATGAGTGGTTGTTCCTCTGTAAGCTATCTGGTTATCACAAGATATTACCTTTAAAACGTCATTATAATATCTTCAACTCTAGCACTAAGCTGGACGCTGATATCTCAGATCTTAAGAATTTTATGTTGAAATTTCACCTTGGAATTAAACGCAAAGTTTATTTCATCTTAATTTAAACTCAATTTGAGACATATCAATGTTTTTATTTTTCTCACAATATTGTTTGCAAACTTTGGAATTTTTTAATTGCTCAGTGAGAAACAAATCATACATATGTACATTTGTACCTACTTTAAGCCGTCGCAGATAATTCGTCGTTTATTAAAAATCGACTATAAATAATTGACGCCTGTTTGTTTTTATGTACGTTCCTGAACTATTCAATAATTTGTAATAATACATGCTTATTGTGATTCATATTTTATTAGAAATTGTGGTACTCAGATGTATCAAGAAATATATTTATGCAAGCGCTTACGTTCAAATGCCTCTATCTAGTATCCAGTGGCTGGTCTTGGCACAGATTGCACCAATAATGTTAACACGATCTAAGCGCGATTATCTCTACGTTTTATTGCTATTCGATCGACGCTGATTGGCACTCCGAGTGATATTATTTATATTATTATATATTATATTATTACGTGTATTTGGTGAATGTTCGCGCCAATCACAGTGTTGTAATTCTTGGATAGCGAAAGCAAGTTTGTGCCGATTCTGGTGTTCTCATGATTACTTTGCTCTTTGATATGATCGAGCAGCCATCGCTTCCGAAGGTGGAAGAAGAGAAAAGAGGTATATATAAAAATTGGACCTGAATTTGTAGGACAACTATAATCAAAACTGATATATTTAGATGCTGATTGATGCAGGTGTTAGAAGAGTCCGAAACCAGAGTGAGGGTAGAGAGTGGGCTGTAAGAATAGAGATATTTGGTTCCACGTTGCCTGATGATAAAATAATAATCTGTCACTACCTAAGTAGACTTTCCTCAAGGATATCCTGAGTGCGGTGAAATAGAGTAAATTTCCCAGTATCTTGATAAAATGTGGACATAGCCCTTTACTGAGTGCAATTTCCTAATCTGTATCAGTAATTAACAGCACAAGTAACTGGACCGGTTACCACTCGCCAACCGTCTGAACAGTCGCTGACATATTAGCGTTTACTTGCCACTTGGTTTGCGATTCGTACCGTTAAATATATATCAACGTAACAAAAAAAAATAACATCACGCCTGTAATCCCCGAAGGGGTAGGCGGAGGAGTGTAGTACACTCCCACATTTCACCAGTTACGTTTACGTGCCATGGAATAGGTGGTGAGCCTATTGCCATATACCGGGCACACATCCAGACTCCGAATCACTACTAGAAATTCTAAATTAGATAAATCCAATAGTTTCCGACCCGGGATTCTTCCCGATTGATGATCGCGCTTGTAACAAGGAGGAAAGGAGATAGGATACAATCCAAGAACCCTACACGATCGATAGAAATCAAATTATGTAAGGTTATATAGAAACAGTCTGTAATATGTGTAGAAAGACAGAATAAAATTTTGGTAACTATGGACTTTTTCCAATGTAATTTATAGGAAAAAAGCCCTTGAGCAGTTGCCTCATCGCAACCAAATTATGTGGTTTCCGTAAGAATCGATAAACGAAATAACTTTAATTGGTGGCGCATTGCTCAACTGCTTACAATTTGACCCCGTTACACGCTTCGTTCCAATATTTCTTCAACTTGGCGCGCGTTGCCACATAGTCCTTTACCGCTCCCTTTAGGTTCATCTACTACAGGATCCGCTATGGATTCAGACACAAGAAACTTGTGAGGTGCCGGAATATACTTGTAGCTTGCAACTTTGAAACTTTTGTGACCGACCGATCGATCTCAGGAAGAACTTCAGACACCAAATCACTTGCGACGTGGAATGTTATATGAACATCAGGTAACCTTTATGGGTAGGAACATTAAGTTTTTCTACTTTTCCCATTTTTCCACAGATCGTTGTGTCAAGACATCCCAGGTATTGCTAGTAGGGCTAATCTGATTCTAAAAAAGAGAACTAATTTCTTCCAGGTTTCCTGGAGCGATTTGTCGTGAACATCCAATCCATTGTATTATTTGCAATGAAGGTTGTTTAATATACCCGGTGAATGATTACCTATATTCAATTTCTGAAACAATGTCTTATTTAATTTTCAGACTGCCTTCAGTTTAAATGTTATATACATATTATAAAATAAACGTTTGTCTTTCTATTCATTTGTGAGCGCTGTATGTAAGAAATACGCTTAGAATTATTTATTTATGCAGGACTTATTCATGAGTATGTTCACATTTGGGAAAGTTTAGGTTAACTATTGTTATACATTTTGTTCCAATTGTCTCATTTATAATAATTTTAAATAACTCAGAACGAGTGCGGCAGTCTGAGAATTTTCCTCTCGTGTTTTACTTAAAGCGTTAATAGCCTACAAAATTCATTTCAAGGAGCATTATTAAATCTATGCTCTAAATTAACTGACTAGAACGCGTTCTTTGCTGTAATGAGCATTATTTATATTTTTTACTAAATTTCTACCAAATATGTGTATGACAGCTAAATTAATTAAAATGAAATTTTTGTTCCAGATGATTCTACCGTAATATCATGTAAGTAAATTTTGTAATGGTCGCATCCTGATTTATGTTCCACTGCTGAACACAGATTTCTCTGCATCTGCTTAGGTTTGAAGAATATCCACCATCTGTCTGTAATTGAAACAATAAATAAGACTCTTTAATTACTTATAATGCACTGAATGTATCGTAAAGAGTACCTAATTCATTATTGAAAAGATAAGAGAGTCGTAGATAAGCGTATAATAAACTTGGATAATTACATAAGTATTCAAGTCGTTGTTGATAAGAGAGATAAAAAAGATTTAGAATGTACTTTATCATTAAATCCTTGATTACTTATACATGGATAAATTTAAATGTTTTATATCACTGTATATTTTTCAATTAACTTCCTAGGATTATTTTAAACCTATTTACCTAAAACAGTAACAGCTTGTACCTACTTATGGTTACTGTAATAATTATTAAATAATAATATTAAAAAATGCCGAATAAGTCTGATACTGATACAGTAACCAGCACGCGCGTATGAAGAGATTGATGATTGTAGAAGTGGCATCAGCTCTGTAAGTATAGGGATATTTGGTGCTCTGTGCTTGCTCCATATGGGAACTGGTGTGATAATATAGTAATAGTCTAATGTTTTAATGTAATGTATTTCGTTCGACTTTTGTGTCTGCATTTTGAAAATACGATCGAAATTTTCTACTATACGTTATACCGTCACGTCAGGTCTTTTACGGAGTTAATAAGGAGCATCGTGTGGCAAACATTTGTGTCCTTACAGATCTGACGCGCCTCTTCTGCGTTCATTACGCATTTCGCAAGCCAGTATAACTCACCTATAAGCCAGTCTGTGACCTATTTCGTTAAGATAGACGAGTCTTGGTCTTCTTCGGCACCTGTGTCCATCAATATTCTCACTGTACATGTGTTAGGATAATGATGTGCTTAAAGTTATCTAAGTATTCCAGTCCTTTAACCGTCGAACAGCGTATTAGTCATATTTACAACATTGGTAAGTAGTTTTAAATAGCAAATAATTACTGGGAATTTTTGCCTGCAAATAATTTCGAGGACACAAGAAAAAACTCTTTATTTGCTACTGCTGACGTAAATTCATCATCATAGATCGTCTCTTAGTTCGAAACATTTTAAGACAGACACTCAAGGCTATAGACAGACTTCTTTCTAGAGAACTCCAAATTATTTCCTCGCGATATTTTCTTTGAAGCTTAAAATGAATAATCTTTAATATCAAAATATTCATTGCAGTAAATGGAAGTCGTCTTTCGAACATTCCAGTCTTTTCATTTAAACTCATTCAAACAGTTTCATGCAACAAGTGGTTAAATGTTTTGAAATTTTTGCACATTTCATTTCTCAGTTTGAATTCCTTTAGAACTTATTTTGCAAATTAACCGCGAGGTTGTTGTATTGATGATACGTTCTTTTTTCAAATAATTCCATGGCGACTTTTTTACTCGATTGTGGGATTCAAAAGTGGGTAGTTTGCAGAAAGGTTTTCTGCAAACTTGCAGAAAGAAGTTTCTGAAACCTACTCAGTTGTGTCACAATTATATGAAGATGATTTCAAATGTTATCTCATTTCATTTAAACTAAAGACGCACGATTTTTATTAATCGATTATATCGATTTTAATTGTGTTTGAAAAACGTGTTTAGTATAATCCATTAAGAGTTAAGCAATCGAAAATGCAATCGCGCGCAGAGTCATGGATGAAAGGCTAATTGATGAATATTTATGGTTTATGGTGTTTTATGTTTCTCCTTAAATATTTATGTCGCTTCAGATGGAAATATTTATTCATTACAAGCAAGTGACTGCCTCGTTGGTCGAGCCGTTCCAAGCGCGATTGCCGATCGAGAGGTCCTGGTTTCAATTCCCGGGTCGGGTACTATTGTATCGGGTACTAATTTAAAATTACTAGTAGTAACTCGGAGTCCGGAATTGTGCCCGATATATGGAAATACTCTTACCACTCATTACATGGGACTTACACGTAACTGGTGAAACGTAACTGGGAGTATACAGTCCTCTGCCTACACCTTCAGGGATTACAGACGTGGTGTTACGTTTAGAAGTAAGTTTCATTTTATTACAGTTTCTGTCAAAATCTTAATGACTGTCTTTTTTTCATTCCTTTCCTTATTTCATTTTCGTTTTTTTATGGATTTCTTTAGAAGGTAGGGTGATTATCACCTGAAAAAGATAGCGGGAAGCTGTTGGATTCGGAAGGCCCAGGACCAGAAGGAGTGATGCCGATTAGGGGAGCCCTATGGTCAGCAGTGGACATAAGCGGGTTCGGGATTGCAGAGCACAGTTGCTCCATAGACTTACTACTATTAAATTATCCTTGTATTTTTTTGTTTATGAAGCGACTAAGCCAGTAATAGCGTTATACTACTTGGCACGACTCACATCGTGTGCTCACGTGTAGTTTCGAATTAGTTCATACTATTGCACTTGTGTCGTTTCGTAGTTGCACTTCTAATGCAATCTATACCGATGCAACGTTCATTGCAATTGAACGATAAGCGACCCTTTCGAAATGTTTTTTTGTGTTTCAACATTTTGCTCGCTATAATGGACATTGTTTCACATTAGTAGCTCCGCGTCGGAATTTCTTATGTTTACTGGACGCCACGTCCAAAAAAGTGCACATTTTCGAGAATATGGAGAATATGTAGTGAATCAATACATTCAAGTTTTTGCACTATTATAAACCCTGTACATGGCCATCAATGTGCTAGGTTCATTTCTTATCAAAGGCAAAAAATGACCAGGTATTAAAAACAATTTGCTGATCGAAGCCTGACTGCTTTGATGTTCTTGTGGCTGACCTTTCGTGTATAGTGTAAATTCTTTAAAGAGAATTTTAAATGTCATTCGCATAAGAATTGTAGCGACATTGGCGGATATTTTGTTGTCCAAATCGGAACCATTTGGACTCTAAGGACTTTTTAGTTTCTCGTTAATGTTTTAAAATAAAATTCTCCTGTTCTTTTTTACCAAGGTGATTCTAAGGAAGATATTTTAAAAATTGTGGAGAAAGAGGAAGCGTGGGCACTATTTGCAGCCACTTCCTCTTTTGATTTACCTCGGAAGCGTCACAGCAAAGAAATAAATTTGGTTTGGAATTGAAAAACGTTACAATGAATTTGTTGCGGGTATAACGTAACAATGAGATATTTGTACAACGGAAGGATGTTGTTACCAGTGTTCAGACTTGATCGAATAAACACGGAATACTTTTCGTCATTTCAAGGTAAATTTGAAGGGATTTGTGGGTCAAATTGCATGTAATTGGTGTCCTGAACAAATAGCAAATATACATGAAAAATATAATAAAGCATGAATTTCATATTTAACAAAATATGGATTCCTCCCTTTTAAATTTATCATTTGGACATGTACTTTTAATGAAATAATCCATATATATTTTATTGAGCAGTGCATTCTACTCTGAAGTATTTTCTTCTAGGTTTAATGAAACTGTTATATCTCTTTGTTGCTATCATTACACGGAATTACTATATACACGGCAGAGCACATAACTTGTTGTAGTGGAGTTAACTAGAACTATCTTATGTCCAATTGTAAATACTCTACCGTCTGATCGATTAATGGAACTCTAAATTCAAATACATATATAGTTGATAGCTTTTTACATGTATTTAAGTGAATTACCTAAATGCACTTGAAAAGCGATCAAACATAAATCAACCTTAATGCAAATATAGGAGCACTTCAACAGCAATGCAATGTCGCAAGTACCGAAGACTGCGGTCCGTTGCGTTGTCTTGTCGCAAGAGGTCGCTAGTGACGCTAAGTGAAACTTGACAGGTGGCTGACGGCTGCTATTAGCATAATATGATTTTTTGAACAGCAATGGTTGTCTTAATTAAACGAAAATCTAAACCTGACACCTGTTAAAATCGAATAGCAAGTTACAACATGTTAGTTAAGTGTTGTGTAAAATTTTGATGAAAACAAATCGGTTCCAGTGGAATTTAATTCACCAAGTACTTATTTTTTTTAGGATCCTCTCTGTGATAATGTTTTTTGTTTTGATTACTTTGGCGGTTTCCATTGCAATTATTTTGAATCCCTGGGTGCGATAAGTGCACCATTCAAAGTTTCATTCCGAACCGGGACGAGATAGACAACTCTCCTACTGAATTTTATAATTCAATTAAGACTAAGACGAGTGAATCATGTATCTTAGTCTAGGCCAGAGGTCTAGGTAGAGTAGTGTAATGTATACACTCCTACGATTCACCTGTTAAATTTTACGTCGCATATTATAGATCCAGACTTCGAGCTACTATTAGAAATTATAAGTTAGAAAAATAACAATAAATTTTGAACTGGGAATCCAACCCAGGATCTCTCGATCAGCAATCGTTCTTGTAACCATTCGAATAATTAGGCAGTCTTTGATTGTGATTAATTTTTCTAAACCCAAAAATATAGCTCGGAGTACCGTTTAAACCAACTTATTATTGAGCACCAATCCCTAGATACTACAAGGATCTGCTGATGATATGCAATCGTGGTCTCAAACACTGAGGAAGTACAGTACATTGAGGTGACGTTTCGCGACAGTAGCACAAAGCTCGGGAGCTTGGAGCGGGCTGCGCCACTTACTCACTTGCGTAACAATGACACACTCCGCTCAAATTGGTCTCGAGGTGCTCGCTAGGCTGCCTACACACGTGGAGCCATCTCCTTTGAACTCCAGTTTGGAGAGCGTCCAGTGCGCTATACAAGAGGCAAGGGAGAAATACGAGTACTGTTTTTGGATATTGTTACAGGTTTCGGTGTTAGAATATCCACTGAAGCAAACGTATTGTGTGACTGATGACTGACCTTAACAAAACTAGTAGAAAGTATCTTGATATGGGTTCAGCGGCATAGCGTGCCTTGGAGGAGCCCTGTATAAAAATTAGTTGGGGGCCCAAATGAAGGGTAAGGGTTTTTCTAAAATTTATTTCAGTTTTTTTGATGTTTCTCATTTCTGGAGTGAAAACTTTATAGGCACGTGTGACAGTTTCTTTATATGCTTTTTTTTCGGGGAAGCACGAGATTAAGTGACATTGTGGATAACATTTTACTAATTTTTGTTTACACACGTTAGGGGCCTCTGTAGCCCGGGGCCTCGTATCATTGATACGGCTGATACGGCGGTAGCTACGCCCCAGTATGGGTTGATGGTTTTTGGTATTATTATCATAAATCAAATATATTGCGTCGGGTTGTCGTCCATTGTTGTGAGTGTTATTCTCACAAATGTTTGATATCTTAAGAACATATCGATTTTGGCCGTAAAGCAGTAATGCTTACACTATTTTAAGTGACAAAAGTATCAACCGACGTGATGGTAATTACAAATGGCCGCTGCCGACTTAGTGTCAGTTAGTACAGCTTGGTTTTCTGGATCTGATTTGTTGCAATGCTCAAATTCATTTCCTGGATAGAATGGAAATACAAATACAATATCCTTAATTATTGGAAAAACAATTAATACAAACTGAAGTAACTGGCAATATTTGTAAAAATCATGGCCCGTAACAGTTCTGTTCGCGGTTGGTTATAGGAATTCTAAGTTCTGTTGCCACTTAGAGATCGTTTTGCATAAGCTGTAAAATAAACTTGTGAACACAGGGTCTAAAGAGTTATGTCTCATGCCTGTAAATAAATATGTAATGTGTAAATGCCCTTAGCTAGGCCGCCGTCTGCGCGCTACATGCCGCTTTCGTTCCGGCTATTTGGGCTAGTGTGGTACGTTAGGCTTTTTATTATTATCGATATCGATTAAAAAATAAAACCTATTGTTTTATTAATACAATTTTCACACATACTTTGTCAAGTATGTTGATGTTATTATTACAATTTTTAAGCTATTAATGACGAAGTATTGAAGCAAACAAATATGTCAGCTTGAAAAGATATCATAAGGAGGTAAAATATATATGTACCTATTTATAAAATCACGTATCCAAGTTTCATTATATCTTTTTCCGGTATACTAAATTACGACATAAATAAATAAGACATTAAAATATGCTTTGCCTGAATTTATTCATAGCAAATAAACGATTTCAAATGGCTGATTATTTATATTCTATTTTAAAAAAAAGAACTAAAAATAGCTTCTTTAATTTCGACCGAGTAGAAGGTCGGCTAATATAAACTAAAATAAAACGCCGGTTATTAATAGTCCGTGTTCTGACAGATCTCCGACAGAATTAATGGACTCGCCTTTTAACGTATTCAAGTGTCTTTGACTTGTCCACGTTGTCCACGTACAACATGAAGAAATCTACTTGGCACTTCCTTGGAATGCGCTTATCCTCCCCCCATCTGATTTCGTCTACTAGTGCTTATCGCTCTCGCTTTCGGCTCGTAGATACCTCTCTTCGTCATTATAGCAAGGTGCCTAGCTAATTTCTGCAAATAATAAGATAAATTATAGCTTCGTTGAGTTATATAATAGTATTGATTAGTTGAGACAATGTTAATATGTAAGGTCGTAGTAATATTCTGCACAATTACGATAGTACAATCTGATAATTGTCCACATTTTATCGTTCGAAGATAAATGGGTTTATTGATCGATGTGTTAATGCGTACTTACACTTACAAAACGTACAGCTGTGGGAATCAGAATTAGTCTACAGCATTTTTGTAATAATTCTGTAATCGTATAATGGGTTTGTATAATAATAATGTCCTTTGTCTCCTTCACACACGATCTTTTGATCCGTATCTAGACAGTTCTGTTCGGTGGTCACCGGCTGCAAAAATCTGCATATATAAATTTATGATTACATATTCATGTAGATATTTTTTTACCCGGACACTCTTATGGAAATCTAAGTTTGTATTTTTTTACGTTTTACGTTGTTATGTCGAGTTAACTTGGGTGATTTGAATGATATTTATGACTACGAACAATTGAAATCCGGGAAAGGTGACTTGAAATACTTTTTAAGATCAATCACTAAAATCTTTATATAGCTGATGGGGATGGCTTCATAAAGATTATATTAGTTTACGACCCAAATCCATGAGTGACATCAGTTAATATTTGTAGTTATATAGTACATTAATATTTCTTCATGAACTACTAGACGATGTGTCCAATTCAAATTTACATCTTTGCTTTAACGGCTTTAACCTATTAAAATTTACTCGTGATCCCATACTTAATGTCAACAAAATTAAAATGTATTGTTTTCGTGCTTCGGATATAACAGACATCAAACTGTATAAACTGATGAGTTCTTTGGGACCGTGTTGTATGTTTCACCTCGTTTTCGAATTTCTACTGGAGTGGAAAAATGTATTTTAGCGATATATTTACGTGTCTAAATTTCGTTTCGCCTATTTCTCATATATGTAGGTAGAGGTGAAGGATTTCTATTAGTTTTAATTTTGGCGAATTTGTTTAGGTGTAGATGCAGTAGATGATGTTTCATTAAAATCGTCATATCATCGATACCTCATCGAATAACAATTTCACACCTCATTAGGCAGTATCACTTATATCGTGTAATTAGGCTCAGTTTGTGGGTATCACGGAGTGCCGTTTTTTAAAAGATTTAGCTTCGTAAAATGTGCAAATGAAGGTTACATTACTTGCACTGTCTAAGCTACTATGTACTTGTATGTACTGAGTTTTTTTTTAATATTCTCTTTTTTTTACGTTGCCTGTACGATCCTTTGAAGTTATTAAGTAATTTTTTTGGGCATCACAAAAACTAGTGTCCGATTCTGTCACTTTTTTGTACATTCTAAAATCGGTCACAGTAAAAACATTACTTTATATTTTTAGCAGTACATTATATTATGATATTAATTATTTCCATAATTGCCTAATGTGAGATGAAACGGAGTGCTAATGAGGTCATCCCCATTCGTTTTTCTTTTATAAAAAAAAACAATTGGTGTATACTCGTATTTGGACTGTGACTTGTATACACACAAACTGCCATATCATTCTGTGGCCGACAATCGTTTTATCCAAGTCCAAAGATAGAGCAGGCATTTTTTTTTTCGTCAGGAAAACTCAGGTCGAGTGCCTGTCGCCACGGGCCGACGATAGGTTATGTCGGGCTCTAACCGACTAAAAACCTGACGGTGTTCCATCGCGCCACTACGCGGC